>JACEVL010000011.1:2766967-2875649 GCA_020284085.1 Aporrectodea caliginosa
GTTCGGTCGTTTAGATCTGGTCGCCTTGTAATGCAGAGTGTATGGGTTCGGTCGTTTAGATCGGTCGCCTTGTAACGCAGAGTGTATGGGTTCGGTCGTTTAGATCGGTCTCCTTGTAATGCAGAGTGTATGGGTTCGGTCGTTTAGATCGGTCGCCTTCTAACGCAGAGTGTATGGGTTCGGTCGTTTAAACTGCCGTGTTGTTAAACATAACTAGAGGCTAGAGCTCAATACACAAGAATATTATTTATGTGAAGTTGCTACTTTAACACAAAATAATGCTGATTAAACATCATAAAATGCAGTGTTTTTACTAAATACTGAAAACATTGGTTCATTTGAGGTGACGTTACAGTTGTTAAGAACTGTAATCTATCATGTCTCTGACAATAGAATCGATATCATCAGATGGATCTTGTGTCATGGAACCTGGATTGTCTTGAAATATTCCAGCCAAACTCTGCACCAGATTCCGCATCCAGTTTGACGTTTTTGGTGGAAGATGTTGTGGTTTCAGTTGAAGTCTTCATTTTTTAACCTGCACTGCATAGCTGAAGTCATCAATGAAACAATGTTTAATTGCTAATAATAACAATATCACAGCAAATAATCATTACTGTAGATCAAGATATGTGTAAAACTGTCAATATGTTTCCATTAATAGCTTTCCTGTTAACCTGAGATAGTTGCACATGTAGTAGGCCTAATGATGACTGATGAGTATATTTTCTTCTAGTTGTAATAAACCCTGGCTATAATTTCAATAGTTTATTCTTAAGCCTCTTGGTGAACAAAGTATCCATATTATGTAGGTATGTACGTTTCTTATTTAATAAGAAAAAATACATGCAGAAATTAAAATGGTTTATTCTGTCTGTGAAAGGAAAGTGTAGGCAATGTTTGTGTGCATCTGGTTGATATAGGCTACTGTATAGGTTACAGTAGTGAAAAGAGTTTTAAGGAATACTGTGAATATTTCAAAGCTAGAACTTATCAATATTAGACTAATTAGAAGGATGCATACAGTGAAACTGGCCAATAGATAGATCCGGCCAGGGTGAGGCGGCCACATATGAAATGCGTCTTTGCATACCGCTAGACAACAGGAATTCAGTTAAGTGAAAACAAAGAAAGAATAATTAATATCTTACCAATTTTGTGCATGACAGACGTACGGAATTCCCTTTGGGTTTGAAGGAATGTAAACAGTTCAATTGGCGCTGGACATGCAACTCTGGACTTCGCAGGTTGTCTTTCTCCAGCGGCACAGCTGATAATCTCCTCTCCCGCAATTAACAACCGCACACATGCACTTAATTGCGCATGAGATACCGGTTAAATAATAATAAACTCTATAATATATAAAGAAATTTTCTATAAACTAGTAACGAATAATATCAAATATTTGCGTCAAAACTAGATCATAACAACGTCGCTAACGGCAGCATTCTGTTTGTTTGTGAACGGTGACCTTCACCCCGGAAGTAAAACTGAAAGGGCTGCGCATGCGCATTGCTATTGCTGATCCATATACGTCGTCGCTCTCGCTGCCTAGAGAGGCGTTTCCGTCGGACACGGGATCCGGCCGATCGACTGGCCTGGATTACACAACTTCGTGCTCTCCACCAGCTCTACCGCCGGAAGGAGGCGGCCTACTGGGAAAACCTGGTCATACGAAATGAGAAAAACCCAAAACGACTATGGTCATCCATCTCCGGTCTTATGGGACGCTCTTCTCGACCGCCAGAGGACCCCTCCTTCTCAGCCAGTGACTTCCTTACAATGATTTCTACAAAGATAGAAGACCTTCGCGCTTCAACCGCTGACTCGCCTCCGCCTTTCATCGCGTCGACTGATTCCGTTCTTGATGGATTTCGACCGATTCTGGAAACCGACCTACGACGTCTGCTCGTTTCTTCGAACTTAAAGTCTTGTGAACTGGACCCTTTTCCTCCATTTATTGCTGATGTTGTTGATGACATTGTTCCGTTTCTACTCTATTTATTTAATAGGTCTCTCTCTGAAGGCTATCTTCCCGTCTCACAAAAACAAGCTCTTGTCTATCCTACTCTCAAGAAACCTAACTTGGATCCTAACCTCTGTCAGAATTACCGCCCGATCTCCAACCTTTCCTTCCTTTCCAAGACTCTTGAACGCCTGGTCTCTCTACAACTTCTCCCCTATCTTGAACAGTCAGGACTTCTCCCTCCTAGTCAATCAGGCTTCAGGGCTAATCATTCAACTGAAACTGTCCTTCTGTCCCTGCTCTCCGACATCTACTCCGCTGTTGATAGATCTGAACTTACACTGCTGGCTCTCTTTGATGTTTCTGCTGCCTTTGACATGGTTGACCATGACATTCTGCTGCAACGCCTCGAGACCTCCTTTGGCATCAGAGGCCTTCCTCTTCTCTGGCTCCGTTCTTACCTTACTGGTCGTACTCAAATGGTTATTTGTGGTGACTCTAGAACTCCCTGGGTCTTGGTCAAATATGGTGTTCCTCAGGGCTCTGTCCTTGGTCCTCTCCTCTACCTCTTATACACGGCCGACATTCCAGCTATATTCTCTAAACACTCCTCAACTGGTCACCTCTATGCTGACGATGTACAGGCGCTTGTCCATGGTCCACCCTCTGCTCAGCTTGCTCTTACTGGCCGCATTGATGCTCTCTCGAGTGACTTGCACCTCTGGATGTCCTCTAATCGGCTCTCACTGAATCCAAATAAGACGCAGCTCATCTGGCTCGGCACTCGCCAACAGCTTCTTAAGCTGGATTACTCTCTTCTTGCAGAGAGATTCCCGTCCTTCACTTTCCACTCCAGTGTACGAGACCTTGGCGTAGTCCTGGACAGCACCCTTACCTTTTCTGAACATATTGCCAATCTTACACGTTCCTCTTACTTCCACCTGAGGCGTCTTAGAGCAATCCGACGCTCGGTCTCCTCCTCTGTCTTTACCTCTATTGTCCACGCCTTCATCTGCTCTCGGATTGATTACTGTAATTCTCTCTTGGTTGGTCTCCCAAAGGTTCGTCTCTCTCCTCTTCAGTCTGTTCTAAATGCTGCGGCCAGACTAATAGCCCGACTTCCTCGCTCATCCCACATCTCTGCTTTCATGTTTGACCACCTTCATTGGCTTCCTCTCATTGCTCGGGCTCAGCTCAAGGTACTTTCATTCATCTACCGGTCGCATACTGGCCGAGCTCCCAAGTATCTATGTGACCTTATCCGGCTGCCGGTCTCGGCTACTTCTCTTCGCCCACTACGCTCATCAAACCGGCATGATCTCTTTGTCCCGCGAGCAAGAACTGCTATGGCTAAAACGCGAGCCTTTGCCTTCATTGGCCCTGCACTATGGAACCTGCTTCCTCCTTTGACACGTTCCTGTTTATTAACTGGTGGGCCAAGTGCCTCTTTTCGTTGCCTGAAGACCTCTTTCTTTTCTCTGGGTCTTTCGCACTGGGAGCGCCTCTGATTGGTGTGCACTGCGAGAGGCGCTATATAAATTGATAGATACAATACAATACAATACAATGTAAGTATGAAAATGAAGCCCTACATTCCCTCTAAAGAATGGTATATTTGTTTCTCTTCCAGGAAGATTAAAATGAATACGCTACAGACAAAAAAACTAATGGGGAAGTCTTTCCATTCAGCCATTTTTCACGCATATTACGGGTATTATTATTTATTTTGATCACTTCCGGTTTTCAAAAGACAAACTTATAAATATCCAAATGAAGCCCTACATTCCCTCTAAAGAATGGTATATTTGTTTATCTTATAGGAAGAACAGTCAATAAGCTACAGTCGAAAAACTAGAGGGTGTAATGCACCCCCCTCTGGTGCCTCGGGTATATCGGGTATAACTTTTGAATGGCGTGGGTACCACCATGATGTTTACCTCAAAATGTGCACCAATCAATCTGCTACAGCTACCTAAATTGCAAAAATTATATTCCATATGAAAAAAAAAGTTTATGCATAAAAACGTAGGGGTGGCAACCCTCCCCTTGGTAGCTCGAGGGTTAAACGTCCTAATTTACATCAGTTAACTACTCATCACTGCAACGAAACTGTGAGGTACTGCGCTGTAGACCTACATGTATAGTAAGTGTCTTGATACATACATACAAACTTACTTACTTCCATAGTCTTTAGATTATAGATTACCAATTTTTAAAGCCAGCGAAAACGCGGGCATTAGGCATTATGATTCAAATAAGTATTCCTGTTGATCTTTACTGTATCATTTTTACTGTAGAGACTGGAAGGCTGGATAGATGACACAATTTATTAGGCAGTTGATTCCACAGTGGCGGAGTAGCTTGACTGTAAATCAAGTGAAAACTTATAAGGACGAGATGAAAGGAGAATGTGAGTACTGAAAATAAAACGACCGCGGGTCGAGCGGATTGGTTGTAATGTAACTAATTGTCGAATGTGGGATGGCTGATTTGTTTGTGGCGAGATATAGATAACCAGTAAACGTTTCTCAGAGGTAAAGGTAAACATAAAATTGCCCGGAAATCATCAACTGGTTTCAACGAAGAAGAGAAAGTTGCCTTTCGGGGCCTATTCATTATTCAATCAATCACGTGCACCGCAGTCAGCGACTGCTGATCCCAGGACAGAACTGATGCTCATCTATGCTAATACATTGGGATTGTAATTGTAATTTGAATTATTTATGTTTTCCAAGATGATACTAAATATTTTAGCACTGTTAATTCACTATGTCCATTAACCCTTATAGGGTCACGATATTTCTCAACCGATTTTGGTCACCGGGGGGTAAAAAAATACCCCCACTGTGATTCGCATGATTCTTATGGTAAACTCTGATTTTCAAGTATGAAACTAAAAACAGTTATTTATAGAAGGTACTGACATAATTATTGTTTTATTTATGGAGCACAAGCTATTGTTGACGTCATTGTTTACTGTGTAGTAATGTATGCAGAAATTTTAGAAACAGTTTTAAAGTATCACAAGAGTTATTCATCTAATATTTATGTATGAAATGGCCACACGGTCGTCACGAAGAATTGCGGCAGCGCAGGCGAGTGCTCAAATACATCAGTGGATAAAATTTAATGAGAGTGATGACCAAGAAGAAGAAATGAGCTCTGATGATGAATTTGGTGTGGAATCAGAAACAGAAGACGTTGTTGAGTATCAACGTTGTGATAAATAAATTGAAAAATAAATTGAAAATTGAATTGAAATTGAAATTGAACGTTGAACTAAAGGCGACAGTGGGATTGCTAATTCTGATTGGAGTAATGTCTGGAAAAAGGGAATCGTTGGAGCAGATGTGGTCAGAAGGAACCGGAAGACCGAAGCTTAGATCAACGTGTGCATGCATGGGTGTTTATGCGTGCATGTATGCATAAGTGCATGTACGTACGCATGCATGTAGGCATCTACATGCACATGTATGTATGGATTGAACTATGTATACATGTAGCATATATATATATGTATGTATGTATTATGCTTATATATATATATAAGCAGTGCACACCAATCAGAGGCGCTCCCAGTGCGAAAGACCCAGAGAAAAGAAAGAGGTCTTCAGGCAACGAAAAGAGGCACTTGGCCCACCAGTTAATAAACAGGAACGTGTCAAAGGAGGAAGCAGGTTCCATAGTGCAGGGCCAATGAAGGCAAAGGCTCGCGTTATATATATATATATATATAATCATAATACATACATACATATATATATATGCTACATGTATACATAGTTCAATCCATATATATATATAAGCATAATACATACATACATATATATATGCTACATGTATACATAGTTCAATCCATACATACATGTGCATGTAGATGCCTACATTCCATATGTACATGTATCATGTATGTCATTATGCTTATATATTATGTCATCATATACATACATATATATATGCTACATATTATACATATATATATATATATATATATATATATATATATATATATAATGTTCAGATACTGATAAGGAGACATTGTAACAGCAAGACACTCATGTGTAAAGCATGCATAATGTTATGTTTATAAATTCCTGAGTAAAATAGCTACGACGTGGTGCATTTTCGTACTTTATAGCTGATTTGGGTGCATGAATAACTAATGAAACTGGATGCATTCTGTGGATGAAACATATTTAGGAAAAGTCATAGAAGCGATTTCTTCAACTATTTTCAGGGATTAAAATTTCCGTGAAAAACCGAGATGGGGGTATTTTTTACCCCCGGTGACCCTATAAGGGTTAAAAAGGTTTGGTACTGTACCTCAGTCGAAAAGTTGGAGAACGGGCGTCCTCGGACCGAGTATAAATAATCGATATGCATCTTTCACGACTGCCTTGACGATGCAGATATATATATGCATTTCTCTGATAGGAAATCCTTCCAATAAATTGCCCCTTTGTCTTAATTTGCGATTTCAAAACAATGTAAAAACACATCGACACAGACTGTGTGAGAGAGATTAAGAGAGATTAAGAGAGAGAGAGAGAGAGAGAGAGAGAGAGAGAGAGAGAGAGAGAGAGAGAGAGAGAGAGAGAGAGAGAGAGAGAGAGAGAGAGAGAGATTGAGAGAGAGAGAGAGAGAGAGAGAGAGAGAGAGAGAGAGAGAGAGAGAGAGAGAGAGAGAAAGAGAAAGAGAAAGAGAAAGAGAAAGAGAGAGACACACACAGAGACAGAGAGACAGAGACAGAGAGACAGACAGAGAGAGACAAAGAGAGAGAGACAGAGACAGACACACACACAGAGAGAGAGAGACATACAGACAGACAAAGACAGACAGACAGAGAGACAGACAGACAGACAAAGACAGACAGACAGACACAGAGAGAGAGAGAGAGAGAGAGAGAGAGAGAGAGAGAGAGAGAGAGAGAGAGAGAGAAGATTTGATAAATTCCATCAACGAAAAAAATAGATTTTCATTTGTATTGTATAGTGATTGACCTCTTTCATTAGTTTTGAAGGTTATGTACATGTATACGTAAAGCAGAAAATAAAACAAGCGTTACAACAAGTTCACAACAGCCAATTTCTGGCTGGTCACCCATCACAACCTCCAAGGAAGTAGTATGCTGACTCCAATGCACGGTTTCTGGCCGTCATTAGCAACTACAATGAGCGCAATGTTCTTGACTATCTACGTGGAATAGCTCACAACCTTTCTTTTTAAGTTCAATAAACTAATTATTAACAATAAACAACATTTTCTTTTACACATTTAATTTCATACTCTGACGTTGCATGGTTCTCTAAAATAATGTATAATAAATCTTATAATATAAGTCTAAGTCTGTTTACGTTGTCCTTCCGTTTGTGTGTTTGTTTGTCTGTTGTCTAAAGGCTCCGAAACGGAACGCTTTAGCGATTTACAAAATTTTACAAAACATTATTACGCCACGTCTAGATCAACGCGACTATTTTCAGCTCGCAATTTTATTTAAACGCTGACATATGGACATTTTAAACTTCAAAATTATGAGCCTACCTTAATACCAATAACGGAGGCCATTAATATGCATATTTTAACCTCGCTTAACCCTCATGCGACCAACTGGGGTCCTGGGGGACCCCAGCGCTGCATAGGCTTGTGCTACTTTTGGGCTATGAGATATTTTTTACGGCATTTTATGAATTTGTCACCTGGATATCGCTCACTGTTTACGTCTAGTGAAATCCGGATTTGCTCTTACGGTTATTTTTTAAATAAATAAAATCCAGTGGGGTCCCGGAGGACCCCAGCTTTAGCAGTGCATTTTAGAGAACTTAACGGTACTGTTTGAACATTTATTATGACAGCGAGAATTGGTCTGGCGCGATACAGTGCAAAAGAAGCACTACGAATAATTCTTGACGAGAGTGACGACAGCACAGATAATGACAATGACTCAGTTTCAGAGAATGATGATCATGTATCTGAGTACTCTGAACATAGCGATGTGGAAAGTGCAGATGACGAAGTCGACATAGGTGCGCAATGCCTACCTGCTCCAGCCAACAGTGGTCAAAACAGTAGGCCTATTTCAGTTGGAACAAGAGGTCGTGGTCGTGGTCTGCGTGGTAGAGGAGTAGGAAGACAGCAAGGTGTTGCAGTTCAAGCAAAATCGGCTTCAGGTCATCTGATGACTGGCAAAAACGGCTTTCTTTGGGAAACACAGCCACCGGCATCAGGCCGTCGGCGTGTTCAAGATATCATTCGAACACCTGCTGGTGTAACTGCCACATCACGGTGTGACACAATTTTTGATACGTACCAGCTTTTCTTGACCCCGGAAATTATTGACGGAATTGTTCTTCAGACGAACAGGGAGGCAAGGAGACGAATACGTGCCTGGAATGAACAAAATCCTGAAAATCAACGCGCTGAATGGAAACCTGTCAATGACAAGGAAATGATTGCGTTCATTGGACTCTGCATACTGGCAGGTGTCTACAGAGGAAATCATGAGCCACAGTCAAGCTTGTGGTCTGAGCGTGAAGGCAGGCCAGTTTTTGTTGCAACCATGTCTAGGACACGATTTCGCTGCATCATGAAGTACATGAGATTCGACGACAAGGCAACGCGTGATGAAAGGTTGAAACACGACAAACTGGCCGCTTTCCGTGACATATGGACAATGTGTACTGCTCAACTGCCAAAGTTTTTTGTTCCTGGTCCTGATCTGTGCGTAGATGAGCAGCTTGTGGCTTACCGTGGCAGATGCAACTTCAGGCAGTACATACCATCCAAACCTGCAAAATACGGTATCAAAATATGGTGGTGCTGCGACGCTGTCACTTCATATCCACTTACTGCGGACATATATCTGGGCAGACAGGAGGGAACTCAGCGTGAGACAGGACAAGGCGCAAGAGTAGTGAAACAATTGGTATCGCCATGGCGGCACAGTGGCAGGAACGTGGTGGCAGATAACTTTTTTTCATCTGTTGATCTTGCAGAGCAGCTACTTGCAGATCGAATGACATATGTTGGTACAATTCGTAGCAACAAACCTCAAGTTCCAGAGGCAATGAAGGCCAGGCGTGGGCGCCAGGAATTGAGCTCTTTGTTTGGATTTCATGACCAACTTACTCTTGTATCGTTTGTTCCTAAACCAGGCAAAGCTGTGTTAGCTATATCCACGCTGCACCACGATGCCACCACTGATGCTCAGATGAGCAACAAGCCAGAAATAATCCTCCATTACAATGGAACCAAAAGCGGTGTTGACAATATGGATCACCTGGCTACAATGCACACCACAAGAAGAAAGATTAACCGTTGGCCCATGGTGCTTTTTTTCAACATCCTTGACATCGCTGGAATTGCTTCTTACATTCTGTGGGTGGGCAACAACCCAGACTGGCAGACTTTGAATGCCACACGTCGACGACGTCTGTTTCTGACAGACCTTGGGTATGCCATGGTAACACCTCACATGAAACAACGAGCAATGACTCCTACAATCCAAGCACCAATCAGAGCTGCGATGAAGAACTGTGGTGTAGAAGCTCAACCCCGTCAACCACACTCAGCTTCAATCTCCAAAGGCTCAAAGGCCAAGGCCAAGCGTCGGCGATGCTCATTGTGTCAACGCGGTAATGACAAGAAGGCAGCACGTGAATGTACTCTATGCAACCGGCCAGTGTGTGGCGAACACAGTCAGCAGCAAGCTGTTTGTGATAGCTGCTATTAAAACTATTCAGTACAACTCATGACAATGTTTATTTCAGCAATTAGTTAGGTCATCTTGTCCAGTCTTGACACTCAGTAAAACACTAATTTTATCTTATCAGACTATTAGATGGTAAGCAATACCCAGGTAAACAATGACAAGTTAGAACTTTAACTTGTAGCAAAATAAAGTGACGTTTCAACAAGAGCAGAATGCATAAACGTGTGAGTGACAATTGGGGTCCCCCGGGACCCCAGTTGGTCATATTAAGGAGTAAAATATGTTGGTCGCATGAGGGTTAAGCGGCTTGACGTAAGAGAAATGTTGTCTTACGTCACGCTAGGATTAATGTGCAAATCAGGCGCAGTCGAAATAAAACACGGGCTCCGTTCCGAAAAATTAAGAGCGCTGTAATGGAACACGATCGAGCATCAACTATTATATTATTTATCACGGGGAACAAATAAAATGCCTATATAAGGTAGAGTAGACTTTATTTGCAGCCGTTAAAAATTACGCATGGGGAAAACCAGGGCAAAGCCGCTACCCTAAGAGACACGGTTCCATCTGGTGCAGTCTTCGTCGATCCAAACTCTCCCTCTTCCTCGTCAACGTCATCACCCTAATCGTCTGCATACCCAACTTTGTCACGATCCAGGTCCAGGGCAACAAATCCCACTCCCACGGTCGAGTGAGGGCGCCACTCGCTACTATGGAATATATTATGGCGGTTCAGGTATTTAGATCAGGACAATCCAATACTTGGTCAGTTCAACCCAGTTCGTGTTTCAGGACGATCACAAATGCAATTCAAAATCAGGTCAGGGCTGTGCATATCCGTGTCATGGCTATCCAATACTAGGTCAGTGCAGTGAGGGCAATCGAGTTCAACTTCGGGAAGAAGAATTTTAATTTTGGGCCAGTTCATCCCAGTTCGTGATTCCGGTCGATCACAGATGAAGAAAAATCAATGCCACGTTCATTAGCGTTTTACCTAGTCGACAAGTCTGGTTTGCTGACTTATAGGGTATGCTCATGTTTACACGATACCGATTTACGGCTAGGTGACTGGAAACCCTGGGCCTTTAAGATAAACAGCGAGACACCAAACCACAAGAACATTAAAGTATAAGACTGCAATAAAAAATTCTCCAAATTAATGTTCAGATGCATTGGTGGTTTAGTTAGCTACGACGTATTTGGTTGTTAAGGCGACCTGTGAGACTTCCCTGTCTGTGCAATAATATGGATTGCCTTCAAGAATCGAAGATCGCTCATTGGGGTTTCGTTGAACTAGTAGGCCTACTTCACGTAAGTTGTTTTCACAAAGGGTAACACTCGAAGTAGATGATTCAACACCTTCTGAAAATAGGATTGACGAAAATGTCCTCTCTGTGCTCTAGCGTTGTTGAACGGAAAACACCTATCCGAAAAGCTACACCTTGATCGCATAGAATATAGATCATCGGACACCTGATACCAGTGCGCGCGCTGAAATGCCTCTGGGTAGGCCTACCTTAGTTCTAGTAGCACTTTGTAGACGTCTCTGTTGCAATCAGTAGGCTACAAAGTTGCGGAAATGTAACGGTGATGACATTATCTCGAATTTCTGTGACACGTTGTGCTGCATCTGTATCATCCATTGCTGTGCGATACTTGGCCTGATCGATTTGAGGCCGAAAGTCACAGAAATGACTAAAGAGTTCCAATTTCGGAGAGCTTGCAGAATCATGTAGTGAAAACACCTTGCCCAGAACAAGTTTAGAGACATGATATCGACAGGCAAGGTTCAAGAGGTCCATTCCTAATTCCGCTTCCATTTCATGCATAGACCGCCCTTGCAATCTATGTGTAAATACTCGCTGTTGTGTCGAAACACATGGCCACGATTCTGTCTTCCAATCCCTAACTTCTGATCTCGGCCAAACACCCATCTGCCAAGACGGGAGCTGTCCCGGATTGGTATTTGGGGATGAACAATAGCTTGGTCACATCCTAACCAGAAACCATTTTTGCAAGGCGATCAACACACCCTCGTCCATTACCTGTAACATCAGGCATGATCTTGCCTTCTCAGACTCCCAGTGGATAGTAAGACGGTTCTGATCGAAAATTTAACGAATCTCTGCTGCTACACAATAATCTTTCCTTGCTTGATGGATCGCCGAAGGACTGATGATCAGCTCACCAGCTGGTTCTGCATATAGATCGAGTGCAGCGAGAGGAGATAGAATGTAAGAGGCCTTCCGGCTGTTGGTTTTGGTCCGATCTAGAGCTGTTGCAACAACACGAGTAACTACAGAGATTGTCCCCCTTCGACGTTTTGGTGGCCAAGCAGACGTCGAAAGTTCTTTTTCTGAGCTATCTGATGACACCTTCTCGTCAAATGATGTTTCCAACAGAGGAACCTCCGTCGCTACAGCTGTCACAGTGCTTGCACGAGAACGTGACTTATGCTCCGCAACTGCTTTTGATCTTTCCATTACTCTCTTCTATTTTCGGACGCCTTACGCAAGTCCTAAATGCTCATCTATAAGGCTATAATTTCGGATTGTGGAGTTCATATATGAATTGGCACGATAATTCAATCTTGCCGATAAAAAACACTTTGAGTCGAAAATATGACATGTACCTTAAAATATCCTAATATACATAAATAAATAATATAGATACTTACAAACCTACATACATACATACCTACTTTCATATATATATATACGCATGCATACATACATACATGTATACAAATATACTGATGTGCAACCGCCATTGTGTTCAAACACGCCAACGATAGGCGACAAATGGAAACTCATTTGTCTGCGGGTGTTCATAGTGGGACGCTGTACACGATTGGTCTGAGCGTTCGCCTTGTAATGCAGAGAGTAAGGGTTAGAACGGTAACAGGACAATAACCCCCGGACAATAACCCCGGACAATAACCCCCGGGACAATAACCCCCTGGACAATAACCCCCGGACAATTACCCCTTTACTGACTTATCAAACATCAAAAACTAATTATTAGACAATTATTAGACAATTAGTAGACATGAAAGAATGACCAAACATCAAAAACTATTATTAGACAATTAGTAGTCAATTGGGCAAAGAGTAGACATAAAGAATTACCAAATTACCAAACATCAAAAACTAATTATTAGACAATTAGTAGACAACGACGGGGACGACAACAACCTACTTATACCATTGGGATGTGGAATATGTACCAAAGATCCGCAGACGAACTACCAAAAACAAACAATTCCGTTGAAGGCTGGCACAGAAGTTTTCAGTCGAACGTCGGAAGTTTTCATCCAAACATTTGGAAGTTCATTGGTTTCATTCAAAGAGAACAAGCATTACAACAAGTTCACTGCAGCCAATTTATGGCTGGGCACCCATCACAACCTCCAAGGAAGAAGTATGCTGATTCCAATGCACGAATTCTGGCCGTCGTTAGCAACTACAGTGAGCGCAATGTTCTTGACTATCTACGTGGAATAGCTCACAACCTTTCTTTTTAAGTTCGACGAACTAACTAACAATAAACAGGATTTAATTTCATACTGTGACATTTCATGGTTCTGTAATTCTCGTATACATGTCTAATAAATTCTGTAGTTCTCTTATGTATGTCTAATAAATTCAAATATAAACTGTATGATTAATACTCATTATTTGTTTATTTATATAATTAATATATCAGTATAGGGGGTAATTGTCCGGGGGTTATTGTCCAGGGGGTTATTGTCCAGGGGGTTATTGTCCGGGGTAATTGTCCGGGGGTTATTGTCCGGGGGGTTATTGTCCTAGAACCGTTAGAACTGCCTTACTCTGAGACGGTTACTGTGTAAGGAACTTGAACAAGTCCTTCTCTCACAATTGCTCTGCACCATCGATTGATGCTTCGTCATTAGAAATTGACACTCATTAAATGTATAATATTAATCACGGTGACAATGATGATGACGACGACGACGACATCAACAGCAACAACAACAAACTCTTTGCCTGTATTCTGCACAATCCTTGCCATATGCTGCATAAAATTTGTTCCCGCCTATAAAGCAATCTCGCTACTCGCTCAGGGCTGTTAAAGGCTTGTTTTTTTTGTTTTTTGTTTTTTTGGTTTAAAAAACAACAAAAAAACAAAAAATCTGCAATTTTTTTTTACAAATTTCAAAATTATAAATGCCAAAAAATGTCGTCTCTTCAAGTCTCTTGGCAATTGTTGTATGGTCCTTGTTAACTTCGGTTTATGACATTCTACGGTTCTACTGTTATAGTTAATTTCATTTATAGGCTATGCATCTGATTAATTTGAACGGTATTCTGCCATTTTTATGAGTTTTATGATCCGAAATAGGAGAATCGCAAAACAAAAAAAAACAAAAACAAAAACAAATAAAACAAAAAACAAAACAAAAACTTTTAATTTTGAAGAAGTTTGTTTTTTGCACCCCTGTACTCGCTGCGTCCATAATCCCATAACCGGGAGCTTCCCATGTTTGACATCCCGACTCAGAAATGTTTCCTTGACCGGATGCTATATCCAAATAAACAATGTTTTACCTAGATCTGTCTATTTAAAGCTCTTCATTTTCCCTCTATGAATATAGCCCTAGCTCTTTCTCTGATACGCATTAACTTCTACCATTCAATTCGTTGTTTGTATATATAAATTTGTTTGTTTGTTTGAATGTATTATATTGCCATGCGTTTGCTAGTAGAGTCTACCTCTCAATAAAGAATATTTTTACTTACTTCCTTTAATAATAATAGAAATAATTATATTATTAAATTGCAATTCTTTTACGACATCTTAAAAGCAGCCATTACCTCTCTGACCTCTCCAGAACCAGTTAACTAAATGAGGACCGAACTCAAGAAACGAATTAATTTTGTCTTAAGGATGCATTTTAAAGGTGTCTAAATTACGAATGAAATTGTCGCTTTTAAATTGTCCTTTGAAATTTGTCAGTATGTTAACGACTGCATCTTAACTTTGCAAATTTTATCTTTATACAACGACTTTGGAACAGTAGTCGATTGTTTAGGTCGGCAGGGATGGGACAGTAATTTAATTGATGTAATTGAAATTACGTATTTTGAATTACAATTGTATTTGGTAATTGGTAATTTGTTGCTCTGAATCAATGTAATTTGTAATTTGTAATTGAATTACATTTTTCATGTAATTTGTAATTTCAAATTACATCTGTAAAATCAAATTACTTTTGAAAAAAAAACTATAGAGACTCCACAACCAGAGCAGTTTTGAAAGCATCTTTTCCTTATCTTGATCACTATCACTATACACCGTGTCTCAAAATAAACTGTGCAAAATTGTTTCTGTCAGAACTTCGTAAAATTTCCACCAATTTTAATAATTTTTGGTTGGTAGGCCTAGATGGCAAAATGGCTGAAATTTTATGCTATACATAAATTGTCCACCTCACCTGACTCATACCACCGCACTACCTTGTTAAACACAGATGTACCAATTTTTATATAACGCTTAAATTTTATTACATGCAACAATATATCTGACGGTAATGTAAAATATGGTTTACTTAGCAGAGCTTTCAATTGTTATAAGAGATCTGCTTAAAAGAGTTAGAATTGGTGCTCGAAATATGCCCCGCTTAGATGGACACAAGCGCTTAGACGGCGATGCCACTGGCCGATAGCAGCATCAACGATCGACTGGTCAAAGCGCGCCCACTCGTCTATCAGGCTCGTTTTGATTTCGTCGACGTTGGCTATCCTGGAGCGGTAAACCATCACCTTCAGTACACTCCATATTCTATGGTCGACTGGGTTAAGATGCGGTGAATTCGGCGGCCACAGTGTTGGATGTATGAATTCGGGCGTTTCTCGCTCCAGGAAAGAGACAGTGTCGTGTGCTCGATACGCCGGGGCGCCATCCGGTTGGAAGACAGAAAACTCGCCCTGGGATATCCGGCGTATGTCTGGCAGTAGCTACTGGGCAAGAAGGTTGTCGCGATAGTATGCCCCATTCACTTTGACACTCGGCTCGACAATTGTTAAAATGTAAGCGTTATATAAAAAATTGGTACTTCTGTGTTTAACAAGGTAGTGCGGTGATATGAGTCAGGTGAGGTGAAAAATTTATGTATAGCATTAAATTTCAGCCATTTTGCCATCTACCTACCAAAAATTATTAAAATTGGTGGACATTTGACGAAGTTCTGACAGAAACAATTTTGCACAGTTTATTTTGAGACACCGTGTAATATCTCTGATATGTACGATAAAAACACTGAATTCTTTGAATGCTTTCACAAAATTGGAGCCAATGCTCATAACGTGTCACATAGCCTAGATGAGTCGTGCTACTCCATCACACGCTCAGTTTTCTTAGCATTCAACAAAACGTGTGCATGCTAAGACAACTAAGCGTCGATCAAATGCACATCCAGTGACAGGTTTCGTCGCATGAGAATTAGAGTGTTCTATGCGCACTTTAGGCGACACGCAGAAAATGGGAAAAGAAAGTTTAGTGGCTTAGAATTTACTACTGAAAACTCTTTGGTGGGACAAAATCGAAAATAAGCTTAAATGTTTAGAAAACATTTATGTGGACATCGGCAACTTTAAACAATTGAAGCCTCTGGCGTAAGAAAACATAGTTTGAAGGCAACTTTCGAAATTTGCTCAAATAGAACAAAATATTACAGAAATAGCTCTAAACAATTAAATGTTATCATGATTCGTCACTACATGGAACATTATAATTATTATTAGTGAAATGAATTATGACTGTCGCTGGAATTAGTTAATTATAAATAATTCTATAGGCTAGAAAAACCTATTTTTGTAATATCATTAGGCCGATAGTTTTGCAAGCCTGATTGTAAGGTCAAACATATGCCGATTACTGTACAAGTTGTTCGAACAGTTGCTACTTCTTAGGCCTAGAGAAAATTATATAAACTGTTTCAAACAGTGTAATACAAAAAACAGTGGAAATAAAGCATGTGTTTCCTGGCTGAATTTCCTGATCCAAACTATGCATGTAATTTGTAATTTGATGTAATTGAAATTACGTAATTTGTAATTTCAAACAAATTTCTAAAGTAATTTGTAATTTGTAATTCAATTACATTTTCCAAAGTAATTTGTAATTTGTAATTCAATTACATTTTACAGTGTAATTTGCCCATCCCTCTAGATCGGTCGCCTTATAACGCAGAGTGTATGGGTTCGGTCGTTTAGATCGGTCGCCTTGTAATGCAGAGTGTATGGGTTCGGTCGTTTAGATCGGTCGCCTTGTAACGCAGAGTGTATGGGTTCGGTCGTTTAGATCGGTCGCCTTGTAACGCAGAGTGTATGGGTTCGGTCGTTTAGATCGGTCGCCTTGTAACGCAGAGTGTATGGGTTCGGTCGTTTAGATCGGTCGCCTTGTAACGCAGAGTGTATGGTCGTTTAGATCGGTCGTTTAGTGTATGGGTTCGGTCGTTTAGATCGGTCGCCTTGTAACGCAGAGTGTATGGGTTCGGTCGTTTAGATCGGTCGCCTTGTAACGCAGAGTGTATGGGTTCGGTCGTTTAGATCGGTCGCCTTGTAACGCAGAGTGTATGGGTTCGGTCGTTTAGATCGGTCGCCTTGTAACGCAGAGTGTATGGGTTCGGTCGTTTAGATCGGTCGCCTTGTAACGCAGAGTGTATGGGTTCGGTCGTTTAGATCGGTCGCCTTGTAACGCAGAGTGTATGGGTTCGGTCGTTTAAGATCGGTCGCCTTGTAACGCAGCAGTGTATGGGTTCGGTCGTTTAGATCGGTCGCCTTGTAACGCAGAGTGTATGGGTTCGGTCGTTTAGATCGGTCGCCTTGTAACGCAGAGTGTATGGGTTCGGTCGTTTAGATCGGTCGCCTTGTAACGCAGAGTGTATGGGTTCGGTCGTTTAGATCGGTCGCCTTGTAACGCAGAGTGTATGGGTTCGGTCGTTTAGATCGGTCGCCTTGTAACGCAGAGTGTATGGGTTCGGTCGTTTAGATCGGTCGCCTTGTAACGCAGAGTGTATGGGTTCGGTCGTTTAGATCGGTCGCCTTGTAACGCAGAGTGTATGGGTTCGGTCGTTTAGATCGGTCGCCTTGTAATGCAGAGTGTATGGGTTCGGTCGTTTAGATCGGTCGCCTTGTAACGCAGAGTGTATGGGTTCGGTCGTTTAGATCGGTCGCCTTGTAACGCAGAGTGTATGGGTTCGGTCGTTTAGATCGGTCGCCTTGTAAAGCAGAGTGTATGGGTTCGGTCGTTTAGATCGGTCGCCTTGTAAAGCAGAGTGTATGGGTTCGGTCGTTTAGATCGGTCGCCTTGTAAAGCAGAGTGTATGGGTTCGGTCGTTTAGATCGGTCGCCTTGTAACGCAGAGTGTATGGGTTCGGTCGTTTAGATCGGTCGCCTTGTAACGCAGAGTGTATGGGTTCGGTCGTTTAGATCGGTCGCCTTGTAAAGCAGAGTGTATGGGTTCGGTCGTTTAGATCGGTCGCCTTGTAACGCAGAGTGTATGGGTTCGGTCGTTTAGATCGGTCGCCTTGTAACGCAGAGTGTATGGGTTCGGTCGTTTAGATCGGTCGCCTTGTAACGCAGAGTGTATGGGTTCAGTCGTTTAGATCGGTCGCCTTGTAACGCAGAGTGTATGGGTTCGGTCGTTTAGATCGGTCGCCTTGTAAAGCAGAGTGTATGGGTTCAGTCGTTTAGATCGGTCGCCTTGTAACGCAGAGTGTATGGGTTCAGTCGTTTAGATCGGTCGCCTTGTAACGCAGAGTGTATGGGTTCAGTCGTTTAGATCGGTCGCCTTGTAAAGCAGAGTGTATGGGTTCAGTCGTTTAGATCGGTCGCCTTGTAACGCAGAGTGTATGGGTTCAGTCGTTTAGATCGGTCGCCTTGTAACGCAGAGTGTATGGGTTCAGTCGTTTAGATCGGTCGCCTTGTAAAGCAGAGTGTATGGGTTCAGTCGTTTAGATCGGTCGCCTTGTAAAGCAGAGTGTATGGGTTCAGTCGTTTAGATCGGTCGCCTTGTAAAGAGTGTATGGGCAGAGTGTATGGGTTCAGTCGTTTAGATCGGTCGCCTTGTAAAGCAGAGTGTATGGGTTCAGTCGTTTAGATCGGTCGCCTTGTAACGCAGAGTGTATGGGTTCGGTCGTTTAGATCGGTCGCCTTGTAACGCAGAGTGTATGGGTTCGGTCGTTTAGATCGGTCGCCTTGTAACGCAGAGTGTATGGGTTCGGTCGTTTAGATCGGTCGCCTTGTAACGCAGAGTGTATGGGTTCGGTCGTTTAGATCGGTCGCCTTGTAACGCAGAGTGTATGGGTTCGGTCGTTTAGATCGGTCGCCTTGTAAAGTGTAGCAGAGTGTATGGGTTCGGTCGTTTAGATCGGTCGCCTTGTAACGCAGAGTGTATGGGTTCAGTCGTTTAGATCGGTCGCCTTGTAACGCAGAGTGTATGGGTTCGGTCGTTTAGATCGGTCGCCTTGTAACGCAGAGTGTATGGGTTCGGTCGTTTAGATCGGTCGCCTTGTAACGCAGAGTGTATGGGTTCGGTCGTTTAGATCGGTCGCCTTGTAACGCAGAGTGTATGGGTTCGGTCGTTTAGATCGGTCGCCTTGTAAAGCAGAGTGTATGGGTTCGGTCGTTTAGATCGGTCGCCTTGTAACGCAGAGTGTATGGGTTCGGTCGTTTAGATCGGTCGCCTTGTAACGCAGAGTGTATGGGTTCGGTCGTTTAGATCGGTCGCCTTGTAACGCAGAGTGTATGGGTTCGGTCGTTTAGATCGGTCGCCTTGTAACGCAGAGTGTATGGGTTCGGTCGTTTAGATCGGTCGCCTTGTAAAGCAGAGTGTATGGGTTCGGTCGTTTAGATCGGTCGCCTTGTAACGCAGAGTGTATGGGTTCGGTCGTTTAGATCGGTCGCCTTGTAACGCAGAGTGTATGGGTTCGGTCGTTTAGATCGGTCGCCTTGTAACGCAGAGTGTATGGGTTCGGTCGTTTAGATCGGTCGCCTTGTAACGCAGAGTGTATGGGTTCGGTCGTTTAGATCGGTCGCCTTGTAACGCAGAGTGTATGGGTTCGGTCGTTTAGATCGGTCGCCTTGTAACGCAGAGTGTATGGGTTCGGTCGTTTAGATCGGTCGCCTTGTAACGCAGAGTGTATGGGTTCGGTCGTTTAGATCGGTCGCCTTGTAACGCAGAGTGTATGGGTTCGGTCGTTTAGATCGGTCGCCTTGTAACGCAGAGTGTATGGGTTCGGTCGTTTAGATCGGTCGCCTTGTAACGCAGAGTGTATGGGTTCGGTCGTTTAGATCGGTCGCCTTGTAACGCAGAGTGTATGGGTTCGGTCGTTTAGATCGGTCGCCTTGTAACGCAGAGTGTATGGGTTCGGTCGTTTAGATCGGTCGCCTTGTAACGCAGAGTGTATGGGTTCGGTCGTTTAGATCGGTCGCCTTGTAACGCAGAGTGTATGGGTTCGGTCGTTTAGATCGGTCGCCTTGTAACGCAGAGTGTATGGGTTCGGTCGTTTAGATCGGTCGCCTTGTAACGCAGAGTGTATGGGTTCGGTCGTTTAGATCGCAGAGTGTATGGGTTCGCCTTGTAACGCAGAGTGTATGGGTTCGGTCGTTTAGATCGGTCGCCTTGTAACGCAGAGTGTATGGGTTCGGTCGTTTAGATCGGTCGCCTTGTAACGCAGAGTGTATGGGTTCGGTCGTTTAGATCGGTCGCCTTGTAACGCAGAGTGTATGGGTTCGGTCGTTTAGATCGGTCGCCTTGTAACGCAGAGTGTATGGGTTCGGTCGTTTAGATCGGTCGCCTTGTAACGCAGAGTGTATGGGTTCGGTCGTTTAGATCGGTCGCCTTGTAACGCAGAGTGTATGGGTTCGGTCGTTTAGATCGGTCGCCTTGTAACGCAGAGTGTATGGGTTCGGTCGTTTAGATCGGTCGCCTTGTAACGCAGAGTGTATGGGTTCGGTCGTTTAGATCGGTCGCCTTGTAACGCAGAGTGTATGGGTTCGGTCGTTTAGATCGGTCGCCTTGTAACGCAGAGTGTATGGGTTCGGTCGTTTAGATCGGTCGCCTTGTAACGCAGAGTGTATGGGTTCGGTCGTTTAGATCGGTCGCCTTGTAACGCAGAGTGTATGGGTTCGGTCGTTTAGATCGGTCGCCTTGTAACGCAGAGTGTATGGGTTCGGTCGTTTAGATCGGTCGCCTTGTAAAGCAGAGTGTATGGGTTCAGTCGTTTAGATCGGTCGCCTTGTAACGCAGAGTGTATGGGTTCGGTCGTTTAGATCGGTCGCCTTGTAACGCAGAGTGTATGGGTTCGGTCGTTTAGATCGGTCGCCTTGTAACGCAGAGTGTATGGGTTCGCCTTGTCGTTTAGATCGGTCGCCTTAGATCGGTCGCAGAGTGTATGGGTTCGGTCGTTTAGATCGGTCGCCTTGTAACGCAGAGTGTATGGGTTCGGTCGTTTAGATCGGTCGCCTTGTAAAGCAGAGTGTATGGGTTCGGTCGTTTAGATCGGTCGCCTTGCGCAGAGTGTATGGGTTCGGTCGTTTAGATCGGTCGCCTTGTAACGCAGAGTGTATGGGTTCGGTCGTTTAGATCGGTCGCCTTGTAACGCAGAGTGTATGGGTTCGGTCGTTTAGATCGGTCGCCTTGTAACGCAGAGTGTATGGGTTCGGTCGTTTAGATCGGTCGCCTTGTAACGCAGAGTGTATGGGTTCGGTCGTTTAGATCGGTCGCCTTGTAACGCAGAGTGTATGGGTTCGGTCGTTTAGATCGGTCGCCTTGTAACGCAGAGTGTATGGGTTCGGTCGTTTAGATCGGTCGCCTTGTAACGCAGAGTGTATGGGTTCGGTCGTTTAGATCGGTCGCCTTGTAACGCAGAGTGTAGAGTGTAGATCGGTCGTTCAGAGTGTATGGGGTCGTTTAGATCGGTCGCCTTGTAACGCAGAGTGTATGGGTTCGGTCGTTTAGATCGGTCGCCTTGTAACGCAGAGTGTATGGGTTCGGTCGTTTAGATCGGTCGCCTTGTAAAGCAGAGTGTATGGGTTCGGTCGTTTAGATCGGTCGCCTTGTAACGCAGAGTGTATGGGTTCGGTCGTTTAGATCGGTCGCCTTGTAACGCAGAGTGTATGGGTTCGGTCGTTTAGATCGGTCGCCTTGTAACGCAGAGTGTATGGGTTCGGTCGTTTAGATCGGTCGCCTTGTAACGCAGAGTGTATGGGTTCGGTCGTTTAGATCGGTCGCCTTGTAACGCAGAGTGTATGGGTTCGGTCGTTTAGATCGGTCGCCTTGTAACGCAGAGTGTATGGGTTCGGTCGTTTAGATCGGTCGCCTTGTAACGCAGAGTGTATGGGTTCGGTCGTTTAGATCGGTCGCCTTGTAACGCAGAGTGTATGGGTTCGGTCGTTTAGATCGGTCGCCTTGTAACGCAGAGTGTATGGGTTCGGTCGTTTAGATCGGTCGCCTTGTAACGCAGAGTGTATGGGTTCGGTCGTTTAGATCGGTCGCCTTGTAACGCAGAGTGTATGGGTTCGGTCGTTTAGATCGGTCGCCTTGTAACGCAGAGTGTATGGGTTCGGTCGTTTAGATCGGTCGCCTTGTAACGCAGAGTGTATGGGTTCGGTCGTTTAGATCGGTCGCCTTGTAACGCAGAGTGTATGGGTTCGGTCGTTTAGATCGGTCGCCTTGTAACGCAGAGTGTATGGGTTCGGTCGTTTAGATCGGTCGCCTTGTAACGCAGAGTGTATGGGTTCGGTCGTTTAGATCGGTCGCCTTGTAACGCAGAGTGTATGGGTTCGGTCGTTTAGATCGGTCGCCTTGTAACGCAGAGTGTATGGGTTCGGTCGTTTAGATCGGTCGCCTTGTAACGCAGAGTGTATGGGTTCGGTCGTTTAGATCGGTCGCCTTGTAACGCAGAGTGTATGGGTTCGGTCGTTTAGATCGGTCGCCTTGTAACGCAGAGTGTATGGGTTCGGTCGTTTAGATCGGTCGCCTTGTAACGCAGAGTGTATGGGTTCGGTCGTTTAGATCGGTCGCCTTGTAACGCAGAGTGTATGGGTTCGGTCGTTTAGATCGGTCGCCTTGTAAAGCAGAGTGTATGGGTTCGGTCGTTTAGATCGGTCGCCTTGTAACGCAGAGTGTATGGGTTCGGTCGTTTAGATCGGTCGCCTTGTAACGCAGAGTGTATGGGTTCGGTCGTTTAGATCGGTCGCCTTGTAACGCAGAGTGTATGGGTTCGGTCGTTTAGATCGGTCGCCTTGTAACGCAGAGTGTATGGGTTCGGTCGTTTAGATCGGTCGCCTTGTAACGCAGAGTGTATGGGTTCGGTCGTTTCGTTTAGATCGGATCGGTCGCCTTGTAACGCAGAGTGTATGGGTTCGGTCGTTTAGATCGGTCGCCTTGTAACGCAGAGTGTATGGGTTCGGTCGTTTAGATCGGTCGCCTTGTAACGCAGAGTGTATGGGTTCGGTCGTTTAGATCGGTCGCCTTGTAACGCAGAGTGTATGGGTTCGGTCGTTTAGATCGGTCGCCTTGTAACGCAGAGTGTATGGGTTCGGTCGTTTAGATCGGTCGCCTTGTAATGCAGAGTGTATGGGTTCGGTCGTTTAGATCGGTCGCCTTGTAAAGCAGAGTGTATGGGTTCGGTCGTTTAGATCGGTCGCCTTGTAACGCAGAGTGTATGGGTTCGGTCGTTTAGATCGGTCGCCTTGTAATGCAGAGTGTATGGGTTCGGTCGTTTAGATCGGTCGCCTTGTAACGCAGAGTGTATGGGTTCGGTCGTTTAGATCGGTCGCCTTGTAATGCAGAGTGTATGGGTTCGGTCGTTTAGATCGGTCGCCTTGTAAAGCAGAGTGTATGGGTTCGGTCGTTTAGATCGGTCGCCTTGTAACGCAGAGTGTATGGGTTCGGTCGTTTAGATCGGTCGCCTTGTAAAGCAGAGTGTATGGTTTAGATCGGTCGTTTAGATCGGTCGCCTTGTAAAGCAGAGTGTATGGGTTCGGTCGTTTAGATCGGTCGCCTTGTAAAGCAGAGTGTATGGGTTCGGTCGTTTAGATCGGTCGCCTTGTAACGCAGAGTGTATGGTTTCGGTCGTTTAGATCGGTCGCCTTGTAAAGCAGAGTGTATGGGTTCGGTCGTTTAGATCGGTCGCCTTGTAACGCAGAGTGTATGGGTTCGGTCGTTTAGATCGGTCGCCTTGTAAAGCAGAGTGTATGGGTTCGGTCGTTTAGATCGGTCGCCTTGTAACGCAGAGTGTATGGTTTCGGTCGTTTAGATCGGTCGCCTTGTAATGCAGAGTGTATGGTTTCGGTCGTTTAGATCGGTCGCCTTGTAATGCAGAGTGTATGGGTTCGGTCGTTTAGATCGGTCGCCTTGTAATGCAGAGTGTATGGGTTCGGTCGTTTAGATCGGTCGCCTTGTAAAGCAGAGTGTATGGGTTCGGTCGTTTAGATCGGTCGCCTTGTAACGCAGAGTGTATGGTTTCGGTCGTTTAGATCGGTCGCCTTGTAAAGCAGAGTGTATGGTTTCGGTCGTTTAGATCGGTCGCCTTGTAAAGCAGAGTGTATGGGTTCGGTCGTTTAGATCGGTCGCCTTGTAAAGCAGAGTGTATGGGTTCGGTCGTTTAGATCGGTCGCCTTGTAACGCAGAGTGTATGGTTTCGGTCGTTTAGATCGGTCGCCTTGTAAAGCAGAGTGTATGGGTTCGGTCGTTTAGATCGGTCGCCTTTTAACGCATTGTTAAAAGTGATGTAATTTCGAGGTGCATTCACATAATGTACAACTAAATATATCATTCTGTGCAGAAATGAATACTGAATCCAATGCTGTATTACAAGTTATGATCGGTATGTGAAACCAAACACGAAATCCAGGGAAGGGTCGTCTCAATCCCCCCCTTGGTAGCCGATGTCACAAAAAGCTTGGTAGCCCTAGGGTTAATAAAACGACTTTGGAACAGTGGTCGATTGTTTAGAACGGTCGCCTTGTAACGCAGAGTGTATGGGTTCGGTCGTTCTCCCCTGGGACGGTTACTGTTTAGGGACTGTTAGCAAGTCCTTCATTCACTGTTGCTCAGCGCCATCGATTGATGCTTCATCAATAGAGAGTGGCGCTTAATAAATAAATAATAGTTATGATGATGATCATGATGACGATGATGATGATAACGGTGATAATTATTAGTACTAGTAGTAGTACTGTTATTGTTATTAATACTTACTTTTATTATTATATGAACTAGATGTTTGCCTGTCCTAAGACGATTGAAAAGAATATCATAAATCAACCGTGGGCCGTGGATAATGCGGCTTAGAAAACAACACGACAAAAGACTATCGCGCACCCGAACTATCATTACACGCAAATTTATATCTTCGCTACGGTTAGCGATCTACTTCTAGTATAATCTTTTATATTCGTGTAACACGGGCGGCGATGAATTTAGCAGCGCCACCTATCGAAATGAAATGAGTGTGGTTCATAGCGTAAGAACATAGCAGTGTCACCTACCATCGTAAAATGAAAAGTTCTTCTCATGAATGACTCCACTTCGTTTATATTTTTTATTAATTTGTAATAGTGTAATTACATTGCCACATCTTACGTCGTCTGTCGTTGCCTTTCGATAGTTTCAAGTTGTCAACGAGGAACGGATGGATCCAGAGTTTAACGGCAGCTTATGACCAGTGTTGTAAAGTAACGAAGTAAAAGTAACGTGTTACTGTACTTAAGTAAATGTTTCAGTACTTTTAGGCCTACTTGTAACGAAGTAGTACAAAATCGAAATACTTTTACTTGTAACGAAGTAACATTTAAACCATTTTTCGGTACTTTTACTTCGTTACAATTTACGTAATATTCGTTACCGCGTTCGTTACTATGAATTGCGATATAACATTATTTTAACAAAGGGCGAGGCTGAAAGAGCTAATATCGCAGCGCTAGCGCGATTGGAAATCTATTCATAGACTATGACATTTTCTATCTGTGACCAATAGACAAGCTTCAACCAAAGCCTGTGACTTGTGGCGGTGGTTCCTGCGCAGCTTGGAAAATAAGTGCGAAATTGTCTTACGAAAAAGTGGACATTGTTTGCATATTTATTAAATTTATCCCTAAACTCTTTCAATTTTCCGTTTACAATTTCGAACATACATGGCCATAATTATATGCAAATGACTGCAGATGTTAACGATGAAGATGATGCTGCAGAATGCTTTACGAGAAAGAATAAAATTTTGTACAGCATTGCAGCCTGGCCTAGTTTGAAGGAACTATTTAATAGATTGAGTGGGCCTACTCCAATTTCGTGCAAGTGCAGCTGTTAGACTCCTTTTCTTTAGCTGTGCAAGTTTAACAATAGGCCTAGTAAAATATAAACGCTCTGGATTGAATGCATTTTGAGAAATTAGTCTGCTTGGAAGAAAAAAATTGGGTCCAATTAAGACTCAGTACTTTTACTTTTTACTTTAAAAGTATTATTTTGGAAGAATACTTTTTACTTTTACGAAAGTAACTTTTTTGATGAGTACTTTTACTTTTACTTAAGTACGTAAAGTCCTATTTACTTTTACTTTCACTTAAGTACATTTGCCCGATACTTTTAACAACACTGCTTATGACAAAATAGTCCGTTTCCGCCGACAAAGATTATTTATAACAAATTACAACTAATTATGCTAACGATGAACTAATGCAGGTAACGAATAAATAGAGCCTCCAGCATGCTTCATAGAAGTGTCTAAATTTCGAAATAAATTGTCGCTTTTTGAATTGTGGTTTCTAATGCATCCTTTTGTTAAACGACTTTATCTTACAATATTTGCAATTGTAATCTTAAAACAATGATGTGGGTATAGTTAGATCGGACGCCTTTTAAGGCAGAATGTATGGGTTTGATCATCCTCCTATTAGTCGGTCACTGTGCAGGGACCTTGAGCAAATCCCTCACTCACAATTGCTCAGAGCCATCGATTGATGCTTCGTCATTAGATAGGGGCGCTTGATAAATGCATAGTACTAATGTTGTGCGTGGATGTGAGCGTGTACTGTAAGTTTCTCTACATGTATGTGTTGTTATGTGTGTATCTCTGCCTGGATGTCCGTCTCTCTCTATCGCTCTATACGTCCTGACTTCTTTCTCGTTGCGTCCGTGATTCGTCATTCGCCATTCTTCGTAGCTTTCCTTCGGCATCAATATTTCGGAATATGATCACCAACCTCTGCAACCGATCCATCCTACAACAATCGATGATGATGCGCTTATTACAGCATCATGCTTCACTGACGAAATCGCATCAGACAACAGTGGTATTTTTATTATTGTATTGGAACATTTTATATTGCACCGCACAGAGAACACAAAAATCGCGAGACCATGATATATTATGATACCAGATCATTTCACGTGACATCATAACTTTATTACATCAGATTATAATATCATACATAATATGGTATCATATATCAAGTCATATCATTAACTGTCTTATCCTGTCTCATATGTTCTACGCTGCTCTGTTTGAACCCTCCTCGTCTCCATGCTTCTCTGTGTCTCGTTCTGTCTCTGTCTCTCTCTGCCCCCTGTGTCTCTCTGTCTCTCTATTTCCCTCCCTTTGTCTCTCTGTCTGTATCGCTCTCTCGTTCTATCTCCTCTGTCTTGTTGGACCAAGGTGTGAATCAACAGGAACAGATTGAAGCGAAGAAGGAGTAGGCAGCGCAAGAATATGACAAAGAACAGCAGAATAAAGACAGGGATCAAATAGAAAAGACAAACGAAAAAAAACAAAACAAGCATATAAACCCGGCGCTAAACGAAGTATTCGATAGATGGCTCCAGTAGACTCGAAGTAACAGGACAGTTAATTAAGCGACTCGTCGGTTAGTTACTGTTTAACGACGCTGTGTCATAACCAATGATATATAATTAATATAAACGCTAGAGAGAGCATGACGTATCTTTTGTACTGGTCGCATTGACCCCACAATCGCTAAGCGACCTTGACCCCCTGGCCGGCATTCTAAATATAGATATCGATGTTTACTTGTGTGTAGCCTATCACAGCTGAAGTACTGTGAAATTAAGCTTGCATGACGTCAACCAGCGCTCATTAACATATTTGGTGACGTGTCCACGTAATACGTTGACGATGACGTCGATTTCTCGATTATGACGTCAGTCAACGCTCATTCTGAACGGCCACAGGGTCAAGGCCGTTTTGAATCGGCAGCCTCACCATAGATAGCAGCTGCTCGCTCTAGTGATATATTTGTACATCTCTATGGTCATAACACACAGGATTAACGTCGTCGTTCTCGCTTATACAAGCCTAGGCCTAGCATCACCCGATGGTAGGCGGTTTTTCCGATGTTTATAGCCGTTTAAAACAATTTTATGGCCGTTAACGTCGATCTTCCCAGCGATGTGGTAGAGTTGGAGTTGCGACTGGTAGCATTTAGCTTATTTAGAGCGACCGAAGAATGCGTGTCAAATGTGTTTAAGGCGAGCACTGCATTATCCATTGTTTTGCGACAGCTTGCGTCTTCGAATGCCAATTACGTGGACCTCTCATTAACTTATTTTCAACGAAAATTATATATTTACAAGTGACTTTAATTTCTGTTCGTTGACGCTGTGCTTATAACAAAGCTTAGCCCTCATCAATTATGCAGGTTTAATACCAAGGTATTGGCAATGGCGATGCTTAGCTAAGTAGTGGAAAGCTATAAGAGAGAAAGGGAGATGCCTCACCTCGACAAATCTACCCCGCAATTAAGGACATAAAACCTGTTGTTGGTTTCCTGTTGTCTGTTTGTCTTTCAGTCCCTATGTCAGTCCGTCTATCCGTCTGTCTGTTTTGTGATCTATAAGACATTTTTTAATGGGCTAGAATAGATGAACCTCCTTGAACCATCACCCCAAATCTCACCACAACCACCATCATCTCAAAACCACCACCCTCAGCAACACCGTCTCCTCCACCACGACCACCACCTCTACAGTCTACACCACCACTATCTCTACCGCCACCACCTCGCACTCTCACCGACACTTCCACAATCTCTTCCACCAATGCCACAAACATTACGACAACCAGAACAACAGGAAAACCATTATCTGTATAATTTGACGCATCGTCGCTAAACAGAGTTATGCTTCCTATGGAGATAATAGACGGTCTATATAATATTAGAGCAGAACGAGAGGCCCACCAACATTACATTTGCGGCCACAAGGTGCCGCTATAAATAAATTATTCAGCGCTCGTTTCAAACACCTTTAACACGCTGAAGCTATACATTCAGCAACACCGCCACAGTGACTGCTCGTAGGCCTACTCTGTCAGTGCCAGTCCCAAGCCTGGATGAAGGAGGAGGAGGGCGACGCTAATGATTCTTCGTTATCACGCAGCGTTCCGCATCAATAACGCTCTAATGTCCAGTCCTAGTGTAAATATTAACTCTACCAAATTCTAGGACGATGAGTTGTTTCTTTTCTTCGGTGTAACACAGACGCCAAGGATATGTGACCTTCAGTTCTTCTTCTTTTATTGTGCAAATAATTCGATACCATTTGAGATCGGAATCCAAGAGAATCACTCTACCATTCCTTATGTCAGTGATAAACACTCGATCGTCTGAATCAAGTAAGAAATATTCATTAGACCCATATCCAAATTTTCCTGTTAAAGATAGCAGTTGAGTTTCATTAAATTTTGAAGGAATAAAACGACGGATCACCATCTGCCCATCTCTGCTCAATTCACTAATGCCCAAATTCATTGTCCTCTGTCTTCTATTTGACGCACTCTCCCAGTCATCTTCCATTTCAATCAGTTCGTGAAGGATGATGAAATTGCCGATGGATGTTTCCACTGAATGAATTGGTCTCCCGATGTCTCTTGTTAACTTAATGGATCGAATAAGTTCTGCGTCTGATCCGTAGATCGTCAGAATGGACGATATAGGCCTATTATCGACTATCAATAAGTGACCATCTTTGGACACTGACCAATGGTCCCCAGACCAAAAATCATGGTTCAGCCATCGGATGATTTTGTGTTCGTCACGTGTCTTTCTTATTATCTTCCAGATGCGCTCATAGTCAGAGACGTAGAGACAATTTTCCTTCTCACAGGATCCAATGTCAATGGGATATTTAATCTCTCTTATTTTGATTTTCTTCTGAAGACGAAATGGACTTCGATCCTCAAAGACACGAATTACGTTTGTATCCGTAGAATATGATTGACAGAGGATATAGATTTCACTTCGCAGTTTAGTCACTCTCCTCATGTCTTCCCTTTCTCCTGCGTCAATTCTGTGAGTAAAGTTTAAGGAAATCGAACACATGACTGAAATAGAAACAAACATAATCATCATTGCGCACTTCATGGTAATAATATTTTTAAATTTTATTTATTAATATTTGTAATATAACTAACTATTAATAGATGCTTAGTTTTAAATTATTTTTGTGTTTGTGCTATTTTAATCTTAATTTATATAATTAAAATTGAAGTGCATCTTGGAAGTGTTATTATTAATTAATTTAGTTTGCTGCTCATTGTCTCTTTCATTGTTTATCTCTCTGAGTTTGTCTGTGGCTGGTGTCTACTGATTACATATCTCGCTTCCGACCTTTGTTAACCTCAAACCATTCTCTTTCTAATTACCTGCTTTTTGCATTAGCGACACCTCAATTACCTCAATTACTTGCTCTCATTTTTACTACCTGTCCTTGTCATTGATGACCGTGTATCTCAGACTTTTGTCGTCTTACAATACGGATTACCAGTACAAGCCTTTTATTGCTTCTGGCCTTATCCTCTTCTACCATTTGTAAACTTTATCCTCTAATTCCACCAATTCTTCTGATATCTTGATTTCACTCATATTTGGCGACATATAGGCCTACAATTTAAAGTTATTTGGCAATAATATAGCGCCTTATGAAACCTCTCTTGGTAGATAAAGTCTGTCTCTCTGTCTCAGTCTCTCTGTCACGGTCTCTCTCTACATCTCTCTGTCTCTGTCTCTGTCTGTCTCTGTCTCTGTCTGTCTCTGTCTCTGTCTCTGTCTCTGTCTCTGTCTCTCTCTCTCTCTCCCCTCTCTCTATCTCTGCCTCTCTCTAAAATATTTTGTTAACTAACACTGTCTTAGTCTTTTGATTGATTGTTCTATGTGTGTGTTACAGGTTTCAAATTTTCATTATGACAAGTAAGTTTATGGGAACGTGCCAACGGTTTTCTTGAATTGATTCCTTTTTGAAGTAGATGGCTGAATATCTTCAAAGAATACATCTCTGAGCTGATTCGATTCGTACAGCTTCTGAATATGTTCAAGGGCTGCTTGTGAACGACACCAGATCCAAACGACCACAGTCTGTCTGTCCAGTTGAGAGTTCAGGATTTCTATGTCTTCATCCCTTAGTTGATTGATGAGTTCATCTGTTTGAGATGATCTCGGTTTGGTTCTGTTTTGAAGATCTTCGATTGTTTGATGAAGCAACTTTGGGTTCATGGATTTTGTACACGCTGTACCACAATTCTTAACTTTGACTTTTATGACAACTAAAAACAGAAGAAACACAATATTTAGGACGTTTTTCTTGAGTTATTTCACTTGACTGAAGTCTTGTTAAATAAATTATAATTAGTTACAAACTGAATGAGTATTCTTTAGCTTTTGGAGTTTTATTTAAGCCCCTAAAGATGGGCATTCCTTTAACCCTCAGAGGCTAACCTGGGGTGAATTTTTCACCCCACTGTCAGTATTTGCGCTGAATATTTTTACAGCTTTGGAGTTATGCCTTGCGCCTTTGTGTATCTGTTCATAGATGACTTTTGCTTAATTCCATATATTTTGTCTTACTTATTTTGGATGAATGGTCACGTGACTGACGTCATACCGTGGCCATTTCAGCCATAATGTGAAAAGAGCACTGGAATATGTAAAGGGAAAGCCGGTCAAGAAAGCAAAACGCGACACACAGCAGATGAGCATTGAGCAATTGCAAAGGTCGTTGCCATAAATGCAGCCCAGAGAAGGACAATAAAACCAGTATTCGCTGTCATATGTGTAGCAACTTTATTATTATTATTAAATAAATTTGTAACGCGCGCAAGGTCACACCGAAATGTGAATCTGAGGCGCGGATAGTCAGCCGCCAGGTGAAGATAAAAGATAACTTTGACTGTGGAACGCATGCAACAAAGCGTTACTTGAGTTGTGTGTAGATGACTGTAGACTCGATGATTGTGCTGATAGTTGACTTTAGTTATGTTTCCTAGTTTTGCAGTTTTATGTTGAACTTGGTACAATTACCATTGTTGATCGAACATGGTTTAATTTTATATCACATGCCTCAAATAGTGAGGGGTGAAAATTTCACCCCAGGTTATCCAATGTGTGATTTTTTTATAGGTTACCCTCTGAGGGTTAATAATTATAATAATGATGATGATGATGATGATGATCATAATAATAATAATAATAATAATAATAATAATAATAATAATAATAATAATAATAATAATAATAATAATAATAATAATAATAATAATAATAATAATAATAATAATAATAATAATAATAATTAGGGATGAGCCGATTGACATTTTCTACCGATTTCCGATTCCGGATAGTTGGCATGCTATTTTCGCCGATTCCAATTATGATCCGAAAAGTCAATAAAATAAAAATGAAAACAAAATCTGTGTAATTTTTCTCGCGAGATGTAATTCCAGCGAGAGTTTATGCACTGAACTATTTAAAGAAATTAGCATTTGAAAGTTTGAAAAAGCCCGACCGTCCGCCATTTCTTTGACACGTCGAGTAACAATTTTATTATTTACACGGACTTTCAATTAATTAAAGATTAACCCTCGGGCTACCAAGAAGGTGGTTACCACCCCCACCCCTGCGTTTTTATGCATATTTTTTTCATATGGAATATAATTTTTACATGGGCACATTTTGAGGTAAACATCATGGTGTTCAAAAGTTATACCCGATATAGCCGAGGTACCATGGGAGGGTTGGATACCACCTCCTTTAGTTTTTCGACCATAGCGTATTCAATATTCTTCCTAGAAGAGAAACAAATATACCATTCTGTAGAGGGAATGCAGGGCTACATTTGCTTGCTTACTTTTTTGTCTTATGAAAACTGGAAGTGATAAAAATAAATAATAATACGCGTTATATGTGTGAAAATGGCTGAATGCAGCATAAAAACGTAAACCGATATTTCTACATGAACTTTGTCAACAGCTACAAATTTAGAACTTATATTAGCTGAAACAGATACTGAAGATGAAGTGAGAAGCCAGTTTACAGGAAGCAAAAACAACACAAAACAACGGGAGTAACTTGCAATATGCTAACTGCAAGGACCACCGACATATTTGACTGCCGTGAAGTCTTGTTTCATGTTGCCTTTTGATTTCGCTGTACCTAATACAGAATATGGACGAGTTTGTAGGTTATTGTAACAAATAAAGCATCATTATGTTTAAATGTTCTTGGATGCATAGATCAGTTTCAAAACACACATAATCTTGTATTTGTTTATTCAAAAAGTACAAATTGTACACAATAATATAAAATATCGCTAATTATCGGTTCCGTTGTTAAAAATTATGTAACTTCGAGGTGCATTCACACAATGTACAACTAAATATACTATGTTGTTCAGAAATGAATGCTGAATCCACTGCTGTATTACAGGATATGATATGTGAAACCAAACACGAAATCCAGGGCGGGGTGGTAACCACTTCCCTTGGTAGTCCGTGTCACAAAAAACCTTGCTAGCCTGAGGGTTAAAGATTACCGCAGGAGGTCGCCAATTTCTTTATTAATGAAAGAAGAAATTGCTTTGGTCAAAGATATTACCTTTTTCGTTATTCGGATATTTGGGCCTGGGATCACCGATACCGATTAATACTGAATGGTGCAAAATCCGGCCCGAACCGAATACCGAACAGATAATCGACCCATCCCTAATAGGCTAATAATAATAATATTAATTATTATTATTATTATTATTATTATAATAATGCTAAAACTAATACTAATACTAATAATAATAATAATTATTATTATAATAATAATAATAATAATAATAATAATAATAATAATAATAATAATAATAATAATAATAATAATAATAATAATAATAATAATAATAATAATAATAATAATAATAATAATAATAATAATAATAATAATAATAATAATAATAATAATAATAATAATAATAATAATAATAATAATAATAATAATAATAATAATAATAATAATAATAATAATAATAATAATAATAATAACAACAATAATAATAATAATATCTGTTTCAGCGGCTCTCAATAATTATCCAGCGCTTCAACGCCGTCGCGTTCCGGGGCGCATTTTCGCCGATCCAAGGTGAGTACAGCAAAATATTTCGGACTAGTCAGGATAATTTATCGTTTTTGCTTTCTTAATAATATTATATACATGGCATTTGGAGGAGACGTAACCGTTCCAGATGTTCATTTATTTCTGTCTCCGGACAATTTTTGTATCACCTGAGGGATCATATCTACCTCGGGTAAAAAAAATAATAATAATTATTATTATTATTATTATTATAATAATGCTAATACTAATACTAATACTAATACTAATAATAGTAATAGTAATAGTAATAATAATAATAATAATAATAATAATAATAATAATAATAATAATAATAATAATAATAATAATAATAATAATAATAATAATAATAATAATAATAATAATAATAATAATAATAATAATAATAATAATAATAATAATAATAATAATAATAATAATAATAATAATAATAATAGTAATAATAATAGTGAGCGGTCGTTCCAGACACCACGTCTTCGGACATAGTTTTCATAGCCTGAGGGAATAGAACTACCTCGGGCAAAAAAAAAAAAAAATAATAATAATAATAATAATAATAATAATAATAATAATAATAATAATAAACGGAGAGCGACTTCGCTGGCACTTCCGGCCTTTTTGGCTTCAGCTGCGAGCACTCTCCCTCTCCAGACCCTCATTCTAAACCCTCTCAATCTCACACAGGACACACACTTTGAGACCATGACGTCCGAGTGGCGATCCAAGACGGATTTCAACGATTCAGAAAACATGCCAACAAACAAGCAGGCTCTATGGGACAAACCACTTTTGGAACAGACACTCAAGACACTGTTTCATGACACAATAGACCCATACAACACCGCGCGATTGAAAGCTGTCTCGTCACCACACGCCAGCGACTGGCTACATGCCTTACCAATAACAGCATGTGGGCTGCGACTGGACAACGAGGACGTTCGGGTGGCGGTCGGCTTGCGCCTTGGGGCCACAATATGCGAACCACACACATGCGCTTGTGGAGCCCGAATCGACGCCAGAGGTAGCCACGGCCTTTCATGTTCTCTAGGCTTCGGCCGAATAGCCAGACATAACACTATCAATGACATTATACATCGCTCCCTTTCGAAGGCTGGAATTCCATCAATAAAGGAACCACCAGGTCTACTTCGCACGGACGGCAGAAGACCAGACGGCCTAACAATGATCCCATGGCGCACGGGTCGCCATCTGGTGTGGGACGCGACGGTTGTAGATACCCTTGCACCATCATACATCCAGGCCACGGCAGCGACGGCGGGCGCGGCAGCCGAGATCGCCACGGACAGGAAAATTACCAAGTACAATGCACTTTTGAACACGCACTTTTCGTGCCTCTTGCTCTCGAGACCTTAGGTCCAATTAACACCACTGGCCAAAACTTTATATCAGATCTAGGTCGTAGTCTGACGCTGTCCACAGGAGACACCAGAGAAACCTGCTTCTTGCTGCAGCGTCTCTCTATAACTGTCCAGCGGTTCAACTCGGTGGCTTTCCGCGGCACTTTAGCGGAGCCAGACCTAAGGGAGATGTGACACAAACGGCATTTATGACGTTAATTTCAGACGACAGGTTGTCTATTGATGTATTGACGTTGATTGATTGAGAGAATAAATATTGTTGAATAATAATAATAATAATAATAATAATAATAATAATAATAATAATAATAATAATAATAATAATAATTAACTTGTTGAGTGATCGGCCGTTCCAGACCGCACGTCTTCGGACATAGTTTTAATAGCCTGAGGGAATAGAACTACCTATAATAATAATAATAATAATAATAATAATAATAATAATAATAATAATAATAATAATAATAATAATAATAATAATAATAATAATAATAATAATAATATTAATAATTATTATTATTATTATTATAATAATAATAATAATAATAATAATAATAATAATAATAATAATAATAATAATAATAATAATAATAATAATAATAATAATCGTGTTTATTGACAAGCTCACTGACAAACCGCAGTAAGTAAAGTTGAAACATTGAAACATAATGGTACAAATTTCATGATCTTATTGAACACATATCTTGGGACCCGTCCATTTTTCAGTTGCCCTCTAGAGAGTGGAAGGCTGATTCGATCTAGACGAGACTTTGGGTATCGAACCGCGTCTTTTCGAGATCTGTGCGTTCTTCAAGCAAGAGTGTTACAATTTAACTATCCACATCTCAACATATATTATTCACAAAATTTGGAATTAACCATTAACAGAATAGAAATCAGCGTGTTTTCAGAGGAAATAATAGGTATTTATCAGGTATTTATAACGCCACGATGTACAAAATATTCGCAATGACGTTCGTAAATTGATATTCTCTTATGTGGGTGTAGGTCTAGCCTATATCTAGTTTTATAATAAACAAAGTATGCTAATGATCATCGCTTAATATAAATTTGCACAGTGAACCTCCTCCGTGTTCGATGACCCTTGCCACTTCCATTTGGTTTGTTTGTCGAAGACACTTCGCGATATTTGAAAACTTTTTGACGTCAAAGGATCTCGTGATCTTCAAAAGTTCAGCGTTCTTATTTCGTTTTGAACGTTGACGTTGAATGAAGTGACGTTGTTCTTCCGTTATGCAGTGGAGTTTAAACAACGAATCAATGAACTCGTCATTTGGTTGAATATTTTTCAGAAAATAATCTTTATTGTTTCTACAGATTGCTCTGCTTCTTTTTCTTGTGATAAAAATCTTTTCATATTTATTGATATTTCTTACATCATTAGGCCTAATATACATCTCTGCGTTTTAATCATAGCAGGTATCTGCTATATTACAAACATACCTTCGCCACGAAACGTTTTTACCCGAAGTAAATGAGAAAGCTTTTCTCTGTTGACTTTCGATTTGATACAGGAATAATAGGTGTGAAATGCTGGTTTGTGGCCAAGAAGGACTCCAGCTGCTCCCACAATAAGCTCTTACTTCTCTGTTGATCAGTCTTACTTCTCTGTTCCCAACCGCGCTGGCTTTCTGGTGATCCCCTCTTTCATAGCCAGATACTTCTCAAATGTATCAAGGACATCACCGTTCATAGTGTCCTCGAAAGCCTTCGAAATATGTCAACTGTGGATGCTATTGCTTTTATTGTGGACCTACGTTACGCGGGTGCATTCATGCATCGCCGCCATCGCTGAGCACTTCCACAATAACGAATATCTTCGTTTTGTCAGCCTCGCAATGTCTAAGATGGCGTTTAGAATTTGGAAAAATCCCATGAGTTTGGATTGAAAGCCATGAGTGGCGTCAAACCCCCCTCCCACCTGGAATGGGAGAACAAACCCCCCCACTCTGGCCGACCTTATATAAACGAGACTCAAAAGTCACTCATAGCTGTAAATTAATATACATCAGCATAGTACATTACAAAAGTAACTACAGGCAGCAACTGAAATAAGAAGTTATTATACTGTAAATGTTCATTAATACTGTGTTCTGACCAGTAACGACTACATAATATAATAATAAATCTCACAGGTAACAAAGCACCAGTGACCGGTATACAATGGAATAGTAACTTTATTCTAAGCGTCTATGTTATATGCAATGCAATGGGTAATGGTAATGGTACAACATAAGCAATCAATTTAAAGTTTGAATCTTTATTCAAAAGAGTGTGTAGGCTACACGAATGTGCACCAATTCCATTTGAATTTAATATCAGTTTGGTAGGATGACTGCCCGCGGTTGATAAAGGAATATGAAACTGTGATTGTACATAACGAATCAAAGGCTTGATTCTTTATTGTAATAACTGCAAAGATGTTAGTATTATAAAGTAGTTCTGTATTGCTTCTTGCCAGTCTCAGTATTAGCACAGTAGGGCCCAATAAGTACCCTAATCATGGCAATTGCAAAACAGACAATGCAAGTTACAGTATAGAAAAGTAAGTCGGCACAGTTTTTCAACAGCCCTTAATATCAGCTGTAGGCCTATTAGCTGCAGGTTAACTACTTTCTCAGCACTGGCGATATGGCAGCTAAGCTGCTAATAATAGTATCGCTAGGCATATTATCAGCCAAATAGCATCTTATATTGGCTAGTAGGCCAACAATTAAATTTCTTAATGCTACAGAGCTCCAATGCAGCGATTGCCTACCATTTAATTATGTGATGAACTTCTAATGCAAAATGTTTCAGAAAAGAACAGCCTGAACAGGACAAAGAATTTTTTAAAAATATACTAAATCAAAACGTGGTGGTGAATTTAGATACGTATAAAAGTGTAAAATTCTAAATTATTATAACTCACCACTAAGAAATTTCCCGTTGCTGGTAGGCCTAACCGAAATAAAATATTACGCCAAAAAGCACTTAAGCTAATAATCCGAATTCTCCCCAGAGATTGTCTGTAGGTCTATAGACTGCCTTCTATAGGTGTCGAGAATTTCTGTTGATGTTGAATGTTGTTGCTTAATGATTGCAGTTACACTCAACACGTACTACATGTAGGCTAGTCAAGAAACAGTAAAATTCCCTAGTCTGTGATTATAATGAATATCACATTCAACAACCAGTTACGCCCCGACACTATAGACGACTGCACCTCTACAAAGTACAAAGGCAACCGAAAAGCTTGTTCGTGATTTACTTATGACCAGACAACGATAATCAAGACATCGTAGAATAACGATAAGTCTGGGCAAGAAGACCTGATTTTGAGAACGTTGCAGGCCAGAATCCATGTGCGTTGACAAGGCGTTACGGTAATAGTGTATTCTGACTGTTTTCAGATTATATTGGATTATTTTGTCAAAGTGTTCGAGGTAAATAAATGTTAAACTAATGCTTGGAATACATCTCACCTTTCAGATAACGCCAGATTGCCTTCTTAAACCGTTGTCTGGTAATTCTTTGATAAAAACAAACGTCGACTGATATGAGAGACCTGATAACTTCTTCGTCTCTCTGCATTGTTGACGAATACAATATCCAATGCAGATAGGTCTTTTGTAAGATAATGTCCAGCATCTCCAGTGGAAGTTTGTATAGCTGAAGAGCAAAAAGATGTATGCCTAACATTAACCATGGAATGTGATATTGGATATTATGAATAGTTTATTTAGAACTGTATAACCCGTTTTAGCCCATATTTTTATTCTTCATATTCAGTTATCTTACACTGTTTGATGTTAGAATAAAAATGTCAAGTTAAGTTTTTATTATTTTTAAATATTCCATGTGATTTTTTAGTTTGATTCTATATTCCAATATTGGATCACTGGGCACAAATGGCACGGGACGACAACGTAATCCATATAAACATCGTCAAGTAAATCAATGACTACTTTAAAAGTAAACTTACCAAGCACAAAAGCTCAAGTCACTATTATAGTACTTCATAGGATAAGTTTAAACCCAAATATGTAACATGCTCATTAGACCTGTGCTTTATCTCACACAATGAACAGCAAAATGTTCAAAAAATATCTATTCCCTATGTTAACAAACAACAGTAGGTCAGTGATCGTGGAACACTTTGAAGCAGGCTTCACGGAGTTTCGCCTTGCATCTATCACACATATTTATTGTGTTCTTTCGGCATGCTCTCAAACTGGTTGCGTCTCATAGAATTTGAAACGGCAACAATAAATGTTTCCCAATCAACTCCAGTACTCCACACGCCATTCGCCATCGGGATACATTCACATAGCCAGACAGATGGATGATGGCAGTGAATGATCGGATTTCATACAATCCAATGTCTAAGTTATGCACTCCCATTTCTTCAGTTGCATATTTGGTCAAAAAATTGCAAAATTATTGTCAAATTAAAATTCTTCTGTGGTAGATGAAAATAAGGTCAATCAGTTCTGAGATCTTCGTTCACCCAGTGCCGCTGCTTCCTTTGTAGCCGAAGTCTTTTGTTTTAACCCTCAGAGGCTAACCTGGGGTGAATTTTTCACCCCACTGTCAGTATTTGCGCTGAATTTTTTACAGCTTTGGAGTTATGCCGTGCGCCTTTGTGTATCTGTTCATAGATGACTTTTGCTTAATTCCATATATTTTGTCTTACTTATTTTGGATGAATGGTCACGTGACTGACGTCATACCGTGGCCATTTTTATTGGTTATCTGTGTGAAAGATGTCTCGACGGTTATCTGCTGCTAAAGCGTTACTTGTGTGTAGATGACTGTAGACTCGATGATTGTGCTGATAGTTGACTTTAGTTAGGTTTCCTAGTTTTGTAGTTTTATGTTGAACTTGGTACAATTACCATTGTTGATCGAACATGGTTTAATTTTATATCACATGCCTCAAATAGTGAGGGGTGAAAAATTCACCCCAGGTTATCCAATGTGTGATTTTTTTATAGGTTAGCCTCTGAGGGTTAAGACCTAACAGCACCCTTTTGTTCCACGCTTGATCCACTGTAACAAGCGACAGTTACCTCTTCAGGTTCACAATCACCTCTTTCACCAACAATGCAGAGTTCACCATTGATTCTGACGGTAGCAACAGCAGCACTTCGAAGCTGCATGTCGTCCAGTTAGATTGTTTACGGTTCCACAAATGTCTTCGTCTGCACGATCTTCTTCAAAGTTATTACAGCATAATTTAAAATATAAAGTTGTGCACTATCTTACCGTTGTACTGGACGCAGCTTTGATTTGGCCATCTGTAGCATTAAAATAAAACAATCAAATAGTTAATTTATAGGAAATGAAAATGTCAAAAATATTAAATTGCTTTCATATTAAATTTTATCTACAATTTTCCATTTTACAAAGAGTCGTGGAAACCAAAATGATCCATAGAAGCGCCGGATGATGATGACGATGATGAAGGTGACGATGATGATGATGATGATGATGATGTTGATGATGATGAGGACGACGACGACAACAACAACGATGACAACAAAGACGACGAAGAGTAACAGCTTGCAATATACGATAGGAAACAGAAACCAGGTTCAAAAACCAATAATAGAGCAGGTGCTTATGTTACTCTGACACTGTTTCCAATGGTTCTGAAGAGCCTCTTGACGATAGGTTTCAATTGTAATTGTATTGTATTTTAATGTATCTAAAGATTCATATAGCGCCTCTATCATAATAACTATTCAGAAGCGCTCTCAGCACAAAAACTCCCTGGGAAAAGAAACGTCTTTAAAGAACGAGAGAGAAGAAACTAGTCATTAGTTTAGCCCTTAATGAGGGGAAAGGTCATTCTAAGTAATGGGACCAACCACAACAAATGCCCGGCGTTGAGCCAAGGCAGTCCTAGTCCTAGGAACAAAAAGATCTAGCCAACCAGCAGAGCGCAAGAAACGAGATGAGGTCGCAGATAACGGCTTTCGCATAATATTATAGTCAGAAAGATACTTTGGGGCACTGCTCAGCTGGGCCTTTGAGACTAGAAAGAGGATCTTATAATGGATGCGCGCAGTGATAGGAAGCCAGTGCAAGACATCAAGCATATGTGTAGCAGCGAGGGAGTCGGGCCATGAGCCTAGCTGAAGCATTTAAGACCGATTGAAAGGGGGAAAGACGCTATTTCGGGAGGCCCATAAAGGTTCATGTTTGTTACGCTAGGCTTGGGGCATAGGTCTATAGTAGTAAAACACATAATTGTATTTGTATCGTATTCAAACATTTATCATTTATAAAGCGCCTCTCATAGGGTGAACCATTCAGAGGCGCTTAAAATATGCTTCGATAGAACCCTCACGCGTTTGCTAAGACTTAAAATTGGTCTATAGTAGCTTCGATAGAACCCTCACGCCTTTGCTAAGACTTAAAATTGCCCTTAACCCCTATAGGGTAACCGGGGGGTAAAAATAACCCCAGTCTACTTTTTTCGTACTCTTCTTTTGAATAAAACAAAAAAGACTTTTGCTTTTGTGACTTTTCCTAGATAGGCCTATGTTTTTTCTTCACAATGTCGTTTTCAGCAGTGCCACATTGCGCTGCCACCTAGCGGCAGACTACTATGAAGTATAAGGCTTAATATTCCGGTACTGGATAAATCATTTCTGCACTACGTATTTGTGAACATAGTAGTTGATAGAACTGAATTGTTGGAGATATGTGGTTGTTATACTTTTGCTTATGAATTAGTCATTCTTTGCTGTGTGATTTCCATTTCCTGTTGTCATTGTAGTTTACGTACTTTTGCATAAAACTATCGAAAGAAACCGATAGAGTACGAGGCAAACCGATAGAGTACGAGGCAAACCGATAGAGTACGAGGCAAACCGATAGAGTACGAGGCATACCGATAGAGTACGAAGCAAACCGATAGAGTACAGGCCAAACCGGTAGAGTACATGCCCAACCGGTAGAATACAGGCCAAACCGATAGAGTACAGGGCCAAACCGATAGAGTACAGGCCCAACCGGTAAAGTACACCGATAGAGTACAGGGCCAAACCGATAGAGTACTGGCCAAACCGATAGAGTACAGCATTTGGCTTCAGTGATTAGTATCTGAAACTGGTAGCACGGACTCACAACTTATTACTACTTTGGCTTTGGACCGCCATATTGGAACGAGTAGTCATTTTAATTCAAGATTTCTTACTCATTACATTCAATAATGTTGTCTATGGTCCTTGTCTATCAGATAAATTAAACATGACCAAAATTGGTTAAACATTTCCCTAGATTTGACGAAAATAAATTGGGGGTAATTTTTTACCCCCCGGTTACCGAAAACTGTAACCGAAAAACGGTTACCCTATAAGGGTTCAAGTTTTGTTTCTAAGACATATTTAAATTCCTTCGTCATGCAGCTCGGTTTATGGGGCGGTTTCCTAAATTTGCCTTTGTCTCTGCATACATGCGTGATGTATAGCATTGGCTGCCTCAGCCTGCCTGTATCTCTGCGGATTTCTTATCGCATTGCTGATGTGGTTTCTCGATGTGTTCTTGGCTTTGCTCCATCTTACTTGCAAGATCTTTGCCGCCCAGTGTCCGACGTTGCAGCCATCGGGTGCTTCGTTCTGCGACGAGCGAGGGGTGAGCTCTTAGTTCCATGGGTTCGCTTGTCTATTTGACAGCGCCGTGCTTTTTCGGTTGTGGGTCCTTCCATCTGGAATGACCTCCCGCTTAAACTTCGAGCTACAAAGGCGTTTTTATGCATAAAGTTTTTTTTATTTGGAATATAATTTTTACATTTTAGGTAGCTGTAGCAGCTACATTTGGGCACATTTTGAGGTAAACATCATGGTGGGTTCTCACGCCGTTCAAAGTTATACCCGATATAGCTGAGGTAGATCTACCAGAGGGGATGGATACCAACCCCCCTTCGTTTTTCCACCATAGCTGATTCAATATACTTCCTAAAAGAGAAACAAATATACAATTCTTTAGAGGGAATGCAGGGCTTCATTTACTTGCTTACTTATTTGTCTTCTGAACACTGAAAGTGATAAAAGTAAATTATAATACGCGTTGTATGTGTGAAAATGGCTGAATGACGCATCACAACGTAAACCAATATTTCTACATAAACTTTGTCCACAGCTACAGATTTAGAACTTATATTAGCTGAAGGAGATACTGAAGATGAAGTGAGAAGCCAGTTTACAGGAAGCATTCACACGAAAACGGGAGTAACTTGCATAACTGCAAGGACCACCGACATATTTGACTGCCGTCAACAATAACGTGAAGTCTTGTTTCATGTTGATATAGCTGCCTGCCTTTAGATTTCGCTACAAATATGGACTAGTTTATAGGTTATTGTTACAAATGAAGCATCATTATGTTTAAAATGTTCTTGGATACATACTGTAGATCAGTTTCAAAAACACATAATCTTATATGTGTTTATACAACAAGTACAAAATGTACGCAATAATATTAAATATCGCTAATTATCGGTTCCGTTGTTAAAACTTACGTAAATTCGAGGTGCATTCACATAATGTACAGCTAAATATACCATTTTGTTCAGAAATTAATGCTGAATTCATTGCTGTATTACAAGATATATGTTAAATCAAACACGAAATCCAGGAGGGGGTAACCACCCCCTTAGTAGCCCGTGTTACCAAAAAACCGCGGTAGCCTGAGCGTTAAGCTCCGCTCTATACCTGTGAGCCATCCGACAGGGTTCTACAAGTCCTCAAGTATGTTTTCTTTGGTGGTGGCTGGGCCGGGAGCGTTTCTGAGTAGTTTCTTGATGGGACGCTATATAAATGCTCTGAATGAATACAAACGAAGCAAACATTTGCCCGGACCTATTTATTTCGTTGGTTTCTAAGTGAGTGTTATCAATTATTGCGTCGTCGATATTTTTCTGTTCGAGTATTAGCAACAAAATTGTTTCTTTCAGCTTACCTCTCTTGAGAACCGTAGAAAATCCAAATGTTCGTTTCTGCTGTTCACTATTATTCCCGTTATGGGTTCGTTTGTGTTTTCCGGCACAGGCGCCCATTGTGCTTGCATACAGAAATAAATAATATTATTATGAGAACGGCTTTATAGACGTGTCCTATTAGAAACAACTACTTTCTTAATTGCACGATGTCTTTTTTCAAAATTACTAACGTTAACCTCAGGAAACGTGTTTGCATAATGATGCGATCTGATAAAATCAGGCGCATGTTACATGACAGCAATATTGAGAGAGTGGTCGATTTTGGTGAGACGGGGGTCATAGGTCGATTCTTACTTCTCTGCATTTTCGTGTAGTGCACAATCTACTTATTCGCCAAGTATTACAGCGAAAATCAGTCTAGAAATATTTGTATTCATTTTATTTGTGAATATTGGTTCTTTATATTATAGTGTTAAATTCTGACGTTTTAGTGCATTTTGAAATCATTTCGGTCTCTCAAATATAGTTGCACCCCTATAGTATATCGAGTCTGCTAAGTCCAACGAGACACCCGAGGCAAAAAGGACAGGCTAAGCAAGCGAGGCAACGAGGCAAAACGAGGTTACGAGTCAGAACGAGGCAAAGCAAGGCAGGCTAAGCAAACGAGGCAAAGCGAGGCCACGTAGCAGGCCAGGCGGAACGAGGCAAAGCGAGGCCAACAGGACATAATAAGTATTCACAAAAAACGAGGCAGCGAGGCAAGCTCCTTCCACCCACTTAACCGCTACATTATTGTTACTGTAGACTCTAATAATTTTGTTATTGCTAACAACATTATGTAGCAGACATTATAAATAAAATAAGAAAAGCTGCCCTATCGTCGACGGCAACTAAAGTGTTGATTAGTGTTGTTTTAGTTTTGCCTCGAATTTTAGTTTTAGTTATTATTAGTTTCACATGCTAGGAGTTTTAGTTATTATTAGTTTTAGTTATTTCGCCGAGTCTGGCAATATTTTCCCCGTATACAGCTTTTAGCACCAAAACGGATTCACTTGCTACAATCTGTTTTTAATCGATACTTAAAACAGTCCCATACACCACTAGTTTTAGGTCTACCACCTAAATTTAGTTCGGACATCTTATAAATTCCAAAGATCGGAAGATTACCGAACGAAGTGCTGATTATAAACGCGTATATCCAAAACATTGCATATCCTAAGACGCTAGGTTTTCGTTATGTGTTTTCGTTTTGGTTTTCGTTATGTGTTTTCGTTATTATTAGTTTCGACTGCCTTAGTTTTAGTTTTTTATTTCGTTATCGTTTTTCCTCTAGTTTTCGTTTTAGTTTTAGTTTTAGTTAACTAAAACCTTTTGTTTTCGTTAACGAAGGTTTTCGTTTTAGTTATCGTTAACGAAAACAACACTAGTGTTGATTACTTAGTCAGCGTTAAAATGCCTGAATCGACGGGATAGAGCATTCATTTTCTTATTGCTAAATTTTCTTCTGACTGGTGATTCGGTCTTCTTAAGCAACGATTCAGACGCTCACCTGTCTCCAGTTTGGAAGAGCTTTCTTCATGCATTGAGAAGAGCACTCGCTGACCAGAGAATACGTGGCACAGACCATTGGATTAGAGAAAGGACCAGTCATCGTATATCGGTGTACGATTGGCAGGCATTTCTTTCACCGATTTTTAAACCTCTCCAGAGAATCAAGAGTCTCCATCACTTCACATTCACCTAAGACAACGCAGTATCTGCTGTGAACTAGAGCTCTGCGCTGGCCGCGCCGCGCCGCCGACGCCGAATTTTTTTGCGCGCCGCCGCCGCCGATTTTTGTTGGTCGGCGCGCCGCCGCCGCCGCCGCCGACAATTTGTCGGCGCGCCGCCGATGCCTCGCTGATGTACGTGTTTAATTCTTTTTTGTGCACTTTACCAGTTTTGCATGGTTTCGCGATAAATTGTTTCTTCAATGCGAAATAGTAGACATCTTGTTGGTCTACTTATTTACTTCGTATATATATATATATATATACATATATATATGCCGCCGTTGAATTTCCGTAAGGCTACATCTACAGTAGGCTACTCTTGAGTGCGTGCGTCTTGCTGTGGCATCTATTGGATTCGTTAGACTTCTAAACGAGTCGTCGTCGTTATGGCTGGGCAAGCCGCCATCTTGGATCTAACACCTCGGGTCATCAGCCAGAGGTGCCGACGCGACCAGCCTAATCTTCACCCGTTCGCCTGTGAACGGGCAGCCCAGGCAGCGGCGACTGCCACCATCTGGGATCCGGCTCCCGAACACAGACGACAAGGGAGGCGGCCTTCCCCTCACCCCCAGGGCCGCACACCAGCTCAGTCATTGCATATGGTTTGTCACTCAGGTTTCAATAAACGAATATATATATATATATATATATATATATATATATATATATATATATATATATATATATATATATAGTCATATAGAGCTGGTTGAGCATCGTACGGGACGCAGGGCGGGGAGGGTTATGTGTGAGAGGACGATAGGAAGAAGGAGCGCGAGGAACAGAGGATCAGAGTCAAGGAACAACTACATGTACATTTTCTTTACATTTCTCTATATCACATTAAAAGTATTAAAAACCTCGTTCCACCTGGGAAATATCTCTGGCAGACTCTGGACCCACAGGCTTTTATCAATTGCCACGTAAAATGAGCTTACTGAAGTTTGGTTTTTGGCGCCTGACAGTGAAGAATGTGATGGAGATAACTGAAGCTGACAACTAAATTAAAACGATGTGACAGTGAAGCATCAAAAGCTGATGTATCAAAAGCTGGTAAGTGTGAATGAGAAATCTCGTACTGACCAAAATTGCAATAAAGAAAACTTAGAATCTAACTTCAACAAACTGTCCAACAATCACTGAGTGCTTACTCGTTTATAGATTTGTTTTTCCTTTTTTGTTCCTGTATATGTTGGTAGAAACAGGTTAATCATTAACATCTGTAAATGACTTATTAATAGGCCTAATTGGTATAAAATACTATAAATGGTCCACCTTTCGCACTATGGAATCCCGAGAAGTACATAGGCCTATTAGTTGGTTGAAGTTGGACAAACACGGAGCCCGGAGAAAGCTGCAGACTTGCCATGGACAGCTGAATTAGCTAGTCATAGTTTGAAAGTGTTTACTTAATTAACGAAAACTATAATTGCTTTGTCTTTTCTGTCTTCATTCATACCACTTCTGTGTCAGTTAAGTCATAATTATTAGCTAGAGCTATTAATTTTCTGAAAATAAAACTCGAGTTTCCCAATAAGTACTAGGCCTAATTGTATATAAATAGGCTAGGCCTATTCTCCATTGTTCGGTTTCTTTGACACAGCTAAGTAGTTGTGCACCGTTATGTATGCACTGTATACATGTATAGCGGAACGTTATACCTCAAATTTCAGGCTATCACCGCAGGACGCTCGAGGCGCTGTATGGGGCTGTAATGCCTGGGGGAGTTGGCTTGTGCGCTGGGCCTGAGCTGCTATAGGTCATGACCTGGGAAATATCTCTGGCAGACTCTGAAGTCTGAACCCACAGAGCAATATTCGAAAATAATATTAAAATTCTCTCTAGACCACTTTGTAGATTCGAATGCCGTTAGGCCTATGTATTGCAAAACGTACCACGGTTTGAAACAAAAATACCAACTTGAGCCCAATAGGGCTTGTTACTTTGAGACGTAACATTACGCTGTATGTTCCAATTATATACTTAAGCTGAATGGATTGAGTAAATATAAATGATAGTGGTTGTACAGAGCAGGAGTCGCGTGCTGTGTTGGGGACGCGAAAGAAATTAGATTAGGAGTGGGGTCAATTTTAGCCATAGCCATAACAAATTATAAAGTAAGTAAGTAAGTATATTCTTCATTATACCATATGTACGTTGGTTTACATACATTATTTTATACAGAGTATAACATTCTTATTATAAACGATCTGCGTGTGAGATTGTTCACTTGTGGAATAAAACGGTAATGTAGTCTCGGGCGCAGGGAGTAGTAGGGAGCGGCTTTTTTGGGGGGGGGAGTAGCCCATGGAGTACATGCCTCGAGTTAGCGAAGACCGCAGAGAAGAGGTGTGAGTCAGCAGCGTGGCACAGATGTTCAAACGTTTGACTGTCCTTTGGCAGATATCGCAGACGAATCAGACTCCGCATCTTCGACTGCAGCGGTTCTTCTCTTGTTGCCCGGCAAACCCCCACCAGGCCGGGGCAGCATAGAGCACTCGGGCCACCGTTGTAGCACGAACCACGTCGTATAGCATAGGGCCTGAAATACCATGGGCCACGAGGCACTTTGGAAGCAATTAATGACTGTCAATATTATACGCTGATGTTTACGCCACATAATATGCCACTCTCTCTTCATGTTCCGCAGTCATTCTATCCACACACACACACGCACGCGCCCAACTAAACCTGTAATATTTTCTCTGCGTTCTCGTGCCCTCGATAGAGTTTTACCACATGTGCAGTCAGGTCCAACGGTCGCTTTATGCATTGCGCACCCTGGTGGCGCACGGCTTACGAGGACCTAGCTTGCATTACGATGTGAGGCCCACGACCCTGTCTAGGGTGCTCTATGCCTCCCCAGCTTGTTGGGGTTTTACTTCACAAGGGGATCGTGACAGACTAGGAGGGGGTCTTACGACGTTTCATCAGAGGTCGCTACCTCCCAGATAACATCCCATCTATAGATCATCTATTTCACATAGCAGACACCCGCCTTTTCTCAGCCATTACGAGAAATCCGGGGCATGTCTTGTATGACCTACTCCCACCAATCAAGCAGACAGGGCATTTTCTACGCGCAAGAACACACGACTGAGATATCCCAAGCGCTAATAGATTGATTAGGAAAACATTCATCATAAGGATGTTATATGAATAAATTTAGTTTAATGGATAACGGGTTAGATAATCTATTTGTAGACTATAATATGGAACATAATGACGAACTGTATAGTTTATACATCTGTAGGCCTGATGTTATTGATATGCTTCAGTTTTTGTACACCATAAAGAATCAATCAATCAATCAATCAATCAATCTATCAATCAATCAATCAATCAATCTATCAATCTATCTATCAATCAATAAATCTATCAAACATCTATCAATCTATCTATCTAATCAATCAATCAATCAATCTGTCAATCAACGAATCTATCCATCTGTCTGTCTGTCTAAATCTGTCTGTCTGTCTGTCTGTCTGTCTGTCATCTGTCTGTCTGTCTGTCTGTTCATCTGTGCCCTGTCTATCTATCTATCTATCTATCTATCTATCTATCTATCTATCTATCTATCTATCGACATAAGGCTGATAGTTTTACACGCAAATCTTTTATAATTAGGCTGTGATAATCGTGACTTGTTAACTAAGACTTGGTTTTAATAAAGGATATACTTACTTACTTACATCGCGTTGTAGCCTTTTGTTATTGAACGTCTGTTCTGAGAATAATTATTCTCGTGAATAATAATATGAGACCAGGAAACGGCGAAAAATGATTGCTGAGCATGCATGTCTTTAAAATGTAAGTTCTTTGCTGAACAACGTTTAAGACATGTATGCGACGCTAGACCACTGCGCCGACCACGCCGCGCCGCGCCGCCGCCGCCGCCGATTTTTGTTGGTCGGCGGCGCGCCGCCGCCGCCGACCAAAAATGACCGGCGCGCCGCCGCTGAAGCTTTGAAGTCGGCGCAGAGCTCTACTGTGAACAAGGAATTTTGGCGGAGTGATGAAAAGCAACACATGATGATCAAGATTCCTGTCATGCAGGTACAATATAATATTCAGTCATTTTCACTTCAGCACTGTCATGTCTATCATATTTTTTAACTGAAAAATAAATATAAATCGTAAAGTACCATTCCAAGGTTTTTCGTCTTCAACGAAGAAAGCCTTAGAAACTAAACCTCTCTACCACCTTTCTGTGGTCTCTTTCGCAATCGTACTAGGATTTCCATTGGACTTAGCTCGCTCGACAACCCCTCTGATGCGACGCAGCTCATCAGATGGGTTGTTGCGCTTGGCTTAATAGTGGCGCTTTATAAATTTGAAGTTTACGATGACGATTACGTCTTCCACAATATCTGTTAAACTTAGCAATACACTAGAAGGCGGTCGTCGATAACAGAGAAACAACTAGCACTTCTCAACATTTTACACACCTTTAAATCGTTTCTTTCCTATGTTATAAAAATTATAAAGTAAAATTCTGTAAGTTTTGTTATCTTTGGTTGTGGGACAACATGATTGTATGGAAAAGCGTCCCTAACCCGACAAAGGCGCCGCCAAGCGTTCGTTTTTATAGTTTACATAAAATTACTACTTTAAGTCATCGTGTTATAAGGTTTGTTAAACACTGATTACAAAAGCTACTTTATAAACACCATTAATAATTCTAACATTATTCTCTGGTCACTTTATGTTAGCTTTTGTGTGATGTATGTTGTGAAGCGGTGTGTCTCTACCTGCTTGATGCATAATAAACGAATATATCATCATCATCATCGTGTCGTCGTCGTCGTCGTCGTCGTCGTCGTCGTCGTCATCATCATCATCATCATCATCATCTTCATCATCATCTTCATCATCATCATCATCATCATCTTCATCATCATCAGCATCTTCACCATCAACATCATCATCATCATCATCATCATCATCATCATCGTCATCATCATCATCATCATCTTCATCATCATCATCTTCACCATCATCCTATCAATACATGTAGTTGACCGATATAGCATCATGCTCAGGGTCTCTGGAACAAGCGACGACACGACTCACGATGACATCACCGACCAGCGGTTCATTGTTGATAGGACGAAAAAGCGACAAACAGGCTGATCTTAGAACTTCTAAAGCGCCATAATATCCTAAATCGTACACCCATCGTTTGCGCTAAAAGCAGTATAATTAAAGTGAGAAATAGGAACAGATATCATAAGAAGAAATGGACAGGTAAGAAATGGAAAACCGTCCTGCAACTGAGGAAGAGGCAGACATCCTCTGATGAGGAGGATAAATTCAGGCAGACAGACAAAGAGACACAGAGACATATATACTGTTTATGTCTATCTATCTGAAGCCTTCATCGGAAGAACCACATTTAAAAGATTTTGAGATATTCACAAAACAAACTTTGAAAGTCTACAAGTATTTTATTTATCAACATATCGAAATAAAATTTGACATTCTTATGGATGTCTTATGTCTCCATAGTATCGTTTAAAAGATTTCAGTTTACCAGGTAGGTGGCGCCGCATAATGAAGGTTTAAATGCTGTCTAATGGCTTGTCGACCTAGAAATAACCGAACTCTATGATAATTATCTGTTTAAGTTTGCGGTTTTGTCAACCTGAATTTCTATTAAACGAATATTTGATGATGATGATTTCTTTATTTTTCGTCGTGCATTTATAGTATTCCACAATTTTCTTTGGATAATTGCAAAGTTGTTTAACAGTGACAAAATAATTATAATAGCTGCTGTTATTAAACTGAAAATAGTATTAAATTTTAAAGGAAATATTTTCTGCGGTGCGTTTATGCAGTTCAGGATTCATGGAAGAAACACTAAAGTCACAGGACTCTAGTTGTTTTTACCGGAACGCCATATTATTTTATTTTCGTTGTAACTCAGGACTTACTTCACCCTCCCCCCCCCAATCGAGTCTGGCGATGCCACCTGCGTATTAAACCCTCATGCGTCATATTCGATAATGGTGCGCCGTCTCCAACCGTGCGTACGTCGGAGATTTACATGTAGAGGCGCTAGATAAATGGAAGCATCTACCGATTCATATAGCGCCCTTGTGATCTGCGCCGTTGCCTGACCGGTCTCTCGTGTTTTACATGTCGGACACGCAACCACATGCAGACGGACATGACTAGAAATATAGCCAAGAGGACATGACTAGTGAGGTAGTGAAACGCCTAACGACCAGCAATTTTGCTACAGTATTAAGAACTTCAATTGTTCTGCAACTTCAAAGTACACTGGACTCTGCAAGATGAATAGGTGCAAATATTTCAAGGGGAAAGTCAAGTGCAACAGTCGATGTCACACTTCGATTGTGTTCATCATTTTCCTTTCAGACAATCTGCCAAATTTTCATCATCAGATTTCAGGGATTTTACAAAATCCCTGTTTTTTCAGCGATTTTGTAAAGTGACCGAGTGAATTGGGGATTTAACAAATTACTTAAAAATTTCAGACATTTTACAAAATTCCTGATTTTACAAATTGCCTGTAACATATATAGCGACCAGACGTCAATGTTTTATAAACGATTTCACACTGATCTTTGTGTGAATAGGAAGACAATGGTGGTCTCTTTGCAGATGATGTACAAGCCTTAGTCCATTGATGTCCTTCTGGTACACACGCGTCGTTAAAGTGTTACAAATAACAGGAAATACCACGAAACCTACTATCAGGCTCTTCAAGATGGACAGGAAATCAATGTTAATAATTACGCATTGAATTATGCAACACTGGACAAGTCATTTGCTATTTTCAGTCATTGCATACGACATCACGAATAAGCGCTCGTGAATAAGCTGAGGCCCTGAGCTTAGCATTAGAGTAGCTCTTTACGACGATCGAGTTTACGATTACGATTACGACAGGTCATAACGTGCAAAATTTGCAACTCATCAGTCATCAATCTTCAGTAGAGTATAATTATCTGCCATTCTCTTTATTCTATCTGTTAAATTGAGCTAAGCTGTGAAGAGACCTCTGCTGAAGTCTAGCCTATCTGTATGCAGAGCGCAGGATACCAGTCAAAGCAAAAATAGCCACCGATCCACTCAACCGTAAAATTGGGTCGCGCTGTCATTTGCATGACTGTGATTCTTCACATCAAGACAAACTTCTTTAGGAGAGGACACAGCGTAAGACAACGTTCATCTGTTTGTAGGCATACTTATGTAATAACTATTGTCTAATGATTTAATCGCTGATTATCGCTCACATATTCTACTGTGATTTTTAGAGTTTAAACTAGTTGCGATCGAAGTTTGCAAATGCAACGTTGCTCCGATGCCATGGGTGGGGCCGTCATAGGTTAGCCAATTATAATTATTGTAACGATATAGTTAAACCCAAGAGGCCAATTACAAATCAATTCAGGCTTTTACGATGGTTGAGAACACTTGCAATTGAATTCTTCTGTCGTCAATATATCCTAAACTGTGATCGATAAATTGTATTTAATTTTTTAGTCTTGCAAGTAAAGATTTGAAATCGAAAGTAAAAGCGAAGGCCATGGAAAATTTATCTGTTAATGTCCAGTGACTCAGAGTCATTGAGCGTGCGAAGAACGACAACTAGGCCTAAATACTCAGTTATGCCAAACCTCTTTAGCAGTGATGAGGGTCAAGATAAAATCCAAGGGTGACAAAGATATTGGTGGGTTGCTTTGGTCTTGATGCAAACAACGTAACGTTGAAGTTTGAAGATAGCCATAAAATAGTGGAGTTTTATACAAATCGATGCGCTCGAGAGATAATTATGCAAAACAGAAGTCGCAGTTTACGAGGGTCAGCAAAGTCTACTGTAACAGTGGTAAGACTTAAATGGCGACGCTAGACTATAATAGGCTATATAGGCTAAACATAATTTTATCTACAGGAATGTTAACCTAGGCAATTATCGTTTACGAGGATTGCTTAGTTTTGTCCTGTTTTGTAGACGTTGGGACTTTGTAATACAGAAACAAAGAAGAAATTACATGTATTTCACGGTATGTTATAGGCATGTCTAGCGACTTTCTATAATGATAATGATAATAATAATAATAATAATAATAATAATAATAATACTACTACTACTACTGCTGCTGCTGCTGCTGCTGCTGCTGCTGCTGCTGCTGCTGCTGCTGCTACTACTACTACTACTACTACTACTACTACTACTACTACTACTACGACTACTACTACTACTACTACTACTACTACTACTACTACTACTACTACTACTACTACTACTACTACTACTACTAATAATAATAATAATAATAATAATAATAATAATAATAATAATAATAATAATAATAATAATAATAATAATAAATATAATAATAATAATAATAATAATAATAATAATAATAATAATAATAATAATAATATTTAATAAAAAAAAATTATAATAAAAAATAATAATAATAAAAAAAAAAAATAAAAATAAAAATAATAATAATAATAATAATAATAATAATAATAATAATAATAATAATAATAATAATAATAATATGTCTGGAACAGCCCTCCTCCTGGAACAGCCCTCCTCGATGCTGTAGTCTATGTTGGAGCTAAGAGCCATCCCCGCCCAATTACCATTATTAGCATAATTGTGTAACATGGGTTGGTTCAAGGACTGTTCATCAAAGCACGATTCATCAAGGGACTATTCATCACGGACGATTCATCAAGGGACTGTTCATCAAAGGTCTTTTCATCAAGGGACTGTTCATCATGACAACATTTATCGTTTCAGAGTTCTTTATTATGTACGCATTATAACATATCGCTTCACCGTTTCATATTATATGAAATTTTAATACCAATGTCCATGATAACACTCATCAATCCAGCTTCTATTTACACAAGTATTATTTCCATCAAGGCAGCTTCTAGTTTCATAAGAAATTATTTTCATCAATCCAACTTTCACTTTCCTATAAAATTATTTTCATCATTCCAACTTCTATTTAAGCAATGATTATTTTTATCAATCCAGCCTCCATTTAAGCAAAAATTCCTTTCATCAATCCAGCTTCTATTTAAGCAAGAATTCTTTTCAACAATCCAACTTCTATTTAAACATTAATTCTCTTAATCAATCCAGTTTCGATTTAAGCAAAATAATTTTCATCATTCCAACTTCTATTTAAGCAGTAATTATTTGCATCAATCCCTTCTCCATTTAAGCAAAAATTGCTTCCATCAATGTAACTTCAATTTTAGCAAGAATTCTTTCATCAATTGGCTTGCGACCCCCTGCTGCGACAATAGTATGGGAGTGTTACTTTCCAAGATGGCGGCCAATTTGGCCCCAAAATGCAAAACTAAGTGTATCTCAGCTCACAGGTAAGACACATTAACAAATGAAGTGTCAAATTTAATATATTCAAGGTCAAGGAATTGATTTACCGTAGTGCCAATAGTGTGTGTTACTTTCCAAGATGGCGGTCAATATGGCGACAAAACACATAAATTTTTATATCTCTGCTCACATTTTGCTTTTTGCGGCCTTACTGGACTCTATTTATTGCCACTACGAGAAATCGATATGATGACGTTGAATGTATTAAGACTTCCGGGGGCCCTAAGCCAAGTGGCGTGTTAAGACAGCCGGGGGCCCTAACCCCTAACCCCAAAGTAAAGCTATTTACCAAAGTACGGGTATGTGAACACAAGGTTCTAAAAGTACAAGATAAGCTATGTTTTCCTAATGAAATATAGGCTAAACAACAATAGATGTTAGCTAACAATTTATCATTTATAGGCAATTTCTAATAATCATTTTAAAATTATTTTAATGATTTAGGCTGCACAACTTGCACTTTACAGACCTCAATACGTTACCGGTACTGCTGTACTAAGATGTAACTGGATGTTACAAGTTATTACCAATACGTTAATACAAGATCCAACTGCAAGCTGTACTAACAGATCATAAAGTCGAAACTTATAACTTGTTACTTAAATGGAACTGATTAGACTAATTTACAAGCTAATAGAGTAAATACCTTGTGATATTAGAACAACTACGATTATCTAAAAAAATAAAAACGTCCTTGCAAATTGTTCAACAATATCATCAAACTACATTTGCATTATGTTAGTTTCGTTACTTTCAGCGCACAGAAGATTATTTACAGAATATGCTTCAACTTCTTCTTCATCTGTTTTTCACTTCACCTTTTCTTCCGACAAATCTAAGTCATCTCTAGCAGTAACAGTTGTTTCGGTTGCACTCAGCGCAGTTATTGCACTACTGGTGCTCGCAAAAAAGCCCATGTAGTTGATGGAGATGTCCAATGTCCATCGTGTTCTTTTTCTGTTAAAAGTTGTCTTTTCTTTCTTTTTTATACACACTTGCAAGTGACCACTTCATTATAAATGTCACTGACGGTTCACCTTTCAGAATGTAATATAATAATGCTAATGTTATGTTCCGTTATACTAAATTAGGTTAATTCAGAATTTTTCACCCGCTTGCACCATGTGTAAATACGGGTGTCACGACAAATGGTTCACCGCAAATGGTTCACCGACAGATGGTTCACGGACAAAAGGTTGACGACACTAGGTTCACGACAAAAGGTTGACGACAATAGGTTCGCGACAAAAGGTTCACGACAAAAGGTTGGCGACAACCGGTTCACGACAAAAGGTTCACTAAAACTTCGAAACTTTAATGAAAATCGGTAATCTATCGTATTACCGTGCCATATTATTTGTGGACTCGTATCCTACCGATTTCGCGTTATTTTATGCGTTCTCTCTGTGTGAATTCCAAATGAAAGAGTAACAGCGTACAATAATTGTCCAATTAATGTACTAGCATAGGCCTACTTATAACTTGTTAAACAGAAAGAAATGGATTAAAATATTGTGTTAAATTTATTGTGTTAAAATATTGTGTAACTTTTGTGTTAAACTACCAGCTTCGTCAACTCCGAGTTGTCTCACGATCCCTCTCTCATAATGCTACTGTGACTCTTGTGCATGCCTTTAATTTTATTTGTCACTAGTAGACTTGATCAATGCAGTTCGGTACTTGTAGGTCTACCATTGGGGCTAATTGGGCGCCTTGATCGAGTTCTGCATTCAGCTGCTCGCCTCATTGACCACCTTCCTAAATATGCTTATGTCTCGAGATCTGCCTATATGCGTGATGTTCTTCACTGGCTCCCTGTTTCTCAGCGCATTTCCTATCGAGTTGCTGCACTTGTATGGAGGTGCATTCTTGGCTGTGCTCCATCCAGGGACGTAACTAGCGTTGGGCTTGGGTGGGGGCTTAAGCCCCCAAACGAAGGCGAAGCCCTCCAAAATGAATCAAGCCCCCGGCTCCACTATAGGCTCGGGCTACCGCACTCACCATGTTTAAAGCCCCCAAAACGAAAAGTCCTAGTTACGTCACTGGCTCCATCCTATACTTCCCTGATCTTAGTCGACCTGTCTCTGACCTCGCAGCTCGTAGATATCTGCGTTCTTCAGAAAGGAAGGACCTTTTGGTCCCGCGAGCTCACACTTCTATTAGACAGCGTCGAGCCTTTTCGATTGTGGGTCCCTCAATCTGGAATGGCCTCCCACTAGACTTGCAATTGATGCCTCGGCTAGATTCGCCTGGCTTTTATTATTTTAATCAACATTCTCTAAGTGGTTGCCCTTCAAGAATACCCCTATTTCCAATGCAAAATCCATTGTACAAAAGCATTGCAAGATATACTGCTACTTGACTTGTGAAATAAAATACTTAGACCCTTGGTATTTAAAAGCCGTATCTAGGGACTAAAGAGCACCCTTAGTGCTATTGAAACCACAAATCACCCATCTATTTTAATCAACATTCTCTAAGTGGTTGCCCTTCAAGTATACCCCTATTTCCAATGCAAAATCCATTGTACAAATACATTGCAATATATACTGTTACTTGACTCTTGAAATAAAATACTTAGACCCATAATATGTGAAAGCCGTATCTAAGGAATAAAGAGCACCCTTAGTGCTATTGAAACCACCAATCACCCATCGATTTTAATCACCATTCTCTAAGTGGTTGCCCTTCAAGTATACCCCTATTTCCAATGCAAAATCCATTGTACAAAAGCATTGCAAGATATACTGCTACTTGACTTGTGAAATAAAATACTTAGACCCTTGGTATTTAAAAGCCGTATCTAGGGACTAAAGAGCACCCGTAGTGCTATTGAAACCACCAATCACCCATCTATTTTAATCAACATTCTCTACGTGGTTGCCCTTCAAGTATACCCCTATTTCCAATGCAAAATCCATTGTACAAAAGCATTGCAAGATATACTGCTACTTGACTTGTGAAATAAAATACTTAGACCCTAGGTATTTAAAAGCCGTATCTAGGGACTAAAGAACACCCTTAATGCTATTGAAACCACCAATCACCCATCTTTTTTAATCAACATTCTCTAAGTGGTTGCCCTTCAAGTATACCCCTATTTCCAATGCAAAATCCATTGTACAAAAGCATTGCAAGATATACTGCTACTTGACTTGTGAAATAAAATACTTAGACCCTTGGTATTTAAAAGCCGTATCTAGGGACTAAAGAGCACCCTTAGTGCTATTGAAACCACCAATCACCCATCTATTTTAATCAACATTCTCTAAGTGGTTGCCCTTCAAGAAAACCCCTATTTCCAATGCAAAATCCATTGTACAAATGCATTGCGAGATATACTGTTACTTGTCTTGAAAAAAAATACTTAGACCCATAATATGTGAAAGCCGTATATAGGGACTAAAGAGCACCCTTAGTGCTATTGAAACCACCAATCACCCATCGATTTTAATCACCATTCTCTAAGTGGTTGCCCTTCAACTATACCACAATTTCCAATGCAAAATCCATTGTACAAAAGCATTGCAAGATATACTGTTACTTGACTTTTGAAATAAAATATTTAGACCCTAGGTATTTAAAAAGCCGTATGTAGGGACTAAAGAGCACCCTTAGTGCTATTGAAAGCACCAATCAACCAAATTGCAGCTTTTCTTGCTATCTAGTGCAAAGGAATTTGAGGAATTTCAAGGGCTAGTGCGTAGATACAGCGTGCAAGGGCTTAGTGATTGATATTGTGAATAGCTGCCATAATCAGGCGTTTCGGTTTGCGAAATTTTGATATGCTGCAAGGAAACGATTTGGAACTCGAATTGCTCCAAGTGTGAATCTTGTAGGCCCTATATGAATATTTTTGACCACTTGCCGCACACTGAATTCCGGAATGGGGTTGTAGTTTATTATGGTTTCGAGCGGCCATTTGCTATGACAAATATTGTATATTTAAGACAATTCTTCAATCGATTTCCTTCTTTTTAAACAATTATAACTATACTAATGCATTAATTGGGCAATGGCACGTTATTTGAAATTATTTACGACGCTATTTGTTTCATTAAAAGTCAGGAAATAATTTACGACGCTAAACTACACGTTTACTCATAATTTACCAACTTAAAGTACGGAATCGATAGCATGGTCTGAATTTACCAACCTAAACTACGGGATTACCGTGAATCTTTTGTCGTGAACCTGTTGTCGTGAACCTTTTGCCGTGAACCTTTTGTCGTGAACCTATTGTCGTCAACCTTTTGTCGTGAACCTTGTGTCGTGAACCTTTTGGCAGAGAACCATTTGTCGTGAACCTTTTGTCCGTGAACCATTTGACGTGGAACCGTAAATACGGTCGACACAGAGTGGAAAATTAATCACCTTTGAGCCATTGACGTCTACCGTCGGTCGCTAGGGGCCCCTTTACAGACCAAAGATTTTAATAGGGAAAATCTGTTAAAATCTTTGGTGCAGACTGTGATTTTGTGACTATGATCAGTATTCAGTAAATAAGTAGTAACTAAAACTCTAAAACTTACTAGCGCTGAAAAACGTGTCAGGGTAAAGCGCTAAATTATTTAAAATTATACAAAATTAGGAATTTGCTACAACGATTTAATTTATCCGGATTTTGGGGCCCTCGAAAACTTGCGAGGCCCTAAGCCATGGCTTATTTGGCTTATGTCTTAATCCGGCATTGCTCAACGGGATCCCATCAACTTACATATTCAAAAGTTTTTAGATTTTTCCAGTAACAGACGTTGACCAGTAGAGATTACTTCGCATAATTATAATTGTTTAATTAAATGTTAATTACCTGGGTTTGTAATTTTGAGAAAAGGTTACTTCTCAACACTGATGACTGTGATTTTTATGATAGCTGAAAGTAGACCTAGGTTGTCTTATGATCAGGATCGTCCGAAATGTGACTGAGGAAGTTGGTTGTTACAACTTGACTCGGGTGACAACTAGAATTTAAAACGTCTTCTTCTTCTGATAATGATTACGACGATTATAATGATGAATAATTTAATGATGATGACAACGGTGACGCTGATGAAGGTGATTATGATGATGAAGGCGATATAATAATGATTACGATTATGGTGATTTTTCCAGCGGCAGATATGTCTTTTCAATTTTAGATGACGGACCAATCGGTTAAATCGATTGAAGAAAAGGCTTCTATGTTCATCGTTAGCACTTGCCAATTACTTCCAAAATCGTTCTCTACTGTTTCTGATTGCATGCATGACTTAAACATGTCACAGAGTCCTGCACCAAAACAATATTCGATTTTGTGTGGCAGCAGTAGGGAGTTCCATATTCTACCGCTGAATACATGCATAGGCGACATGGATGAGTTATTTTGCTTCACTAACGAGCTGGCCTTCACTGACCACTTCCCAGTGTTGCCAAGTGATATGAGTGGTCTATCTGATAGTATTATATTCTTCAAGATTGAACCCTACCATACGTATCCGTGTTTTGTTCGATTACGAGAATTGGGTGAAATGAACTTTAACTGGAAATGCAAAAAGTACGAATTTAACTATACAGCTCATTCAGGCGAATGCTTGATGCTAGATTTGGCTTCTGTTGCAACACGTTATACAGCAAATTTCAATACAGTATCGAGTGAAGTGGCGCTGCCAAGCATTGTTTGTGGTCCAGCAATTAAATCTCAAATGGATTCAGAAGGAACTATGGGAACTGATACAGTCATTGCCTTATTTTGTCCACAGTGGCCTACAGAAGCCAAAGATTGGCCTACTCGACTAAGGAAGTACGGATCGCCGACAATGGATACAATCTCCGAAGTTCTACAAAATGGTTGTCATGTGGTTTATTCTCAACATCGTGCTTGCAGAGACGATAAGCGACAGTGGAGATTGTCATTTTCAATCGCGGAGTTAATTTTACTTCAGAGTTGGACTCAAATCCAACAGATTGTTTATCATTTGCTGAGATTCTTCGCAAAGAAGGAATTGATACAAAAGGATTGTCCAAAAGAGGATGAGGTTCTCTGTCCGTATCATTTAAAGACGTTGATGTTATGGACTTGTGAAAAGATGCCACCGGAATGGTGGAATTCCTTTTCTGTAATTGCAATTTGCTGTGAGTTGCTAACAAATCTGTCAGAATGGCTAAAGAGGAGATACTGTCCGAATTATTTTATTCCTGAAGCAAATCTATTTCAAGAGCCATTGAGCTCCACAGTGCTTCACCAGATCAACAGACGACTAGATGAATTCCGCAACTCTGGCAATCTGTCTATTTGGTTCGTGGAAAATTACATACTGCCAATCACGCAGGCACCATTTCTACTTTTGAAAACAAGAAAAGCAATGCCAGACTTCATAGATTGTTTGCTGCCTCTTCTTGAATTTCGGAAAGCAATTAAATTAAAAACTTTGGATTTAATGCTTACTCTCAGTGTCGCAAAATCTAATAAGACTGTTCGTCGTGTAATTAAAAACGGCTATTATTCAGGATTGCGCAATTGTTTTGATCGTGTAGAACATGACAGTTTAATTACATATTTTCCAGCAATAGAAAAGATCTTGTGTTTCAGGTACTTTGTAATTGTTCTGTATAGTTTGCATGCTGCACATGGTTTATGTTACGGAGAGATATCTTGGGAGAGCAGCCTCTTTGTTGAACTTGTCAAAGCTATGTTGATGAACCCTAAAATAAGGTCACAGCATCATAACTTTCCGAAAACGTACACAGATCAAAGTAGTCGGTTTCAATACCTGCGTGCTCAAGGTCTCATGGAACATTTAACTGGATCAAATAGTCCTTCAGAATTTCAACTAGTGTATCTCATGTCAAAAGAGTTTCTCATTAAGGCTTTAGAATATGACGATTCTAAATCGAATGGCATTGCTCCTGCAGCTTTAGCCTATCTTGCTGCACTCCATTTTGCCACATCAGAATACCAAACAGCAATACGCTTCTGTTCGGCAGTTCTCGTAGATCAGACTCCTCAACATGAAAAGGAAACACTGAATGCAGATTGCTTGTTGTTTATTGACGATGTCGCAAGAATCGTTGGATTTTGTGTGCTTCACAAGAAGACTACTGATCGTAATCTTCATTACATTGGCGGATGGCTTTTTCTTGATCTGCGCCTTTCACCAGAGGTTTTTGCTCATTATTTGGCTGTATTATCAGCCGAAAGAAAATCCACCGCATTAGACTTTTGTCATGATTTACCAGATTCAGCATTTCCTATGGACGATTATCTGAAGGCTTTAAGAAAGAAGAAATGCATTTCTGCCATGAAGTCATGCACTCATTTCAATGCTACCAGACAGACAGTTTATCGCAGAACAGATGCGTTTACAGAAACCGACACTTCACGTGTGAATCCCATGATAATTAAAGAAACAGTAATTGATTATTTGATGGAATATGTTTTAGAAAAAATGAAATCATTCTACAATGCGATTCGCAATTACTTTGGTATTCAGTGCAACGCAGCAGATTGCTATCGTGCTTTGTACCTTTACAAGTGTCGCCAATACAATGAAATGTTGCCCTTATGTGAGCGAATTCTTCGTGAGTCTGAAATAAAGAACGATTTTAAGGTGTTTGCATATACGAATGTTTTGTTGTTGCCACCTTTTGTATCTTTTTTCGATAGAGACATACAGTCGTTGCTTGGATTGCAGACACTCTGTTATTATTTATCACCGCTGAATGATGACAGGCGGAAATTTTGGAAAACTGTCGATCCGGCTTTTCAACACGTGTTTCTCAACGATAATATGTACTTTAACTGGGGTGATAAATTCATAGAATCTGTAATGAACCGTCACTCCATTAGATGCCGCTATATTCTTAGAAGACATTTTCTTGCAAAATATTTAAAAGTCAGATGTTGTATCGACTGCAATCTTCCGTATTCAGAAGCAATGACTGAATTTGCTGCTCAGAAAACAACTAATCGTCCGTTTGAAGACATCATTCGCAGATTTCTTCTACGAAAGCTTCATATTATTAAAAAGTAATTAAAGAGTTTATTGACATCATGACCAAATTCTGTTTTCATGTGAAATGTGTGTTTCGTGATATGTGATGCTAAATACTTCAACGGTATTGTAACGTGACCAGGCTAAACCCCCTCGGAGCGCCGTTCGAGACACTGCCTTAGAAGTTCACTCGACGGCGTGGATGTCCGATGCGTACGCCTTGACGTGGCGAGGGGCTTCAGCCGATCCTGACATCTGGCCAGCCAGGGAAGATGAGCTTCAGCCCGGTCTGACTCCTGGCCAAGCGGAGACGAGGATCGGTGACCAAGTACGCAAGGGCAAAGTTACCTCCGCCACTGAACGTTCGTGCATTGCACCTCCGTGCTTTGTGCCAGTCTCAGTGCCAGTCCCAAGCCTGGAAGAAGGAGGAGGGCGACGCTAGGGGTCTTTGTTGCCATACAGCTAGTCGTTAAAAAGTCCATACAACAACCAGGCTTAAACTATCACCATGGTAGTGTGGCCACTTCAGTGTGGAAAGCAAAATCTTACTTGTCACTGCGGGAATATACACATGTAGAATTAGCTGGTAGGATTTTAGACGTTTTGTCGTAAGTCAGTTCCATTATGGTGAAACGGAGACCGTTCCCGTATTCTTGCACTGCGCCACAAGAGAGAAGGACAGAGAGTTACAGCGTAATTAACTCTTTCACCTGCGTTCGACACGTGACAATAACTTCACTTCTCCAACCATTCAATTATTATTCGCATGAGAATGAATTGTTGTACGACTTCTATGTGTTTTTCGAAGGCGCTATATATTCTGTAAATTACATTACGCTTTAACCCTCATGCGACCAAACTGGGGTCCTTGGGTACCCCAGCAAAGCATCAGCTTGTGTAACTTTTGGAGTATCCAGTATTTTTTCACGGTATTTTATGAATTTGTCACTTGGTTATCGCTCACTGTTTAGGTCTACTGAAAACCGGTTTTGCTTTTAAAGGTTATATTTTAAATACAAAATATCCAGGGGGTCCGCAGGACCCCAGCTTCAGTAGTAGACCAGGCAATCTATCTCAAATATATATTGAGCCTGGGCAAAATTGCTTCAGAAGTTTTCTAAACTGTTTCCTTCTCAGTTGCCATTGCTGAATAACATATCCAATATCACACAAATTTCGACCACGGGATCACCGCCTAAATGCATTTTAACTAAGATGGCGGCCAATATGGCCGCCAACACAGAAAACAAGTATTATATCAGGTCATAGGTAAGCTAGAATAATAAATGAAGTGTCGAATTTAATACTATCAATGTCAAGGAATCGAATTGTCGTAGTGGCAATAGTGTCAGAATGTTACTATCCAAGATGGCGTCCAATATGGCCGCCAAAAACAGTAAAATATGCATATATCTGGTCAGAGGTAAGATACAATAGCAAATGTCAAATTTAATATGCTCAAGGCCAAGGAATCGAATTATCGTAATGGCAATAGTGTGGCAATGCGACTATCCAAGATGGCGTCCAACATGGCCGCCAAAACAGTAAAATATGCATATATCGGGTGAGAGGTAGGCTAAGATACAATAACAAATTAATTGCTTCTGAAGCAATTGCCCAGGTCAAACGCTAAATTGCATGAAATTCGACAAGTCAACACACGATGAAAAGCTGAACCATGATAAACTTGCGGCTTTACGTGACTAATATATATATATATATATGTGTGTGTGTGTGTGTGTGTGTGTGTGTGTGTGTGTGTGTGTGTGCGTGCGTGTGTGTGTGTGTGTGTGTGTGTCACTGAAAGCCTCATTACTCATACAATCCAAGCAGCAATCGAATCGTATGAACAATGTTTACTGCTCAAGTGCCAAAGTTTTTTGTTCCTGGTCGAGATCTGTTTATAGACAAACACGCCAATGCCCGTCATCTCCATGGTTCAACGCAGAATGTCGGTCGCTCCGACGTCAGGCGTGGCGTTTGGAGAGAGTCTTGAGAAGGACGTGCTCACCGACTGATCGAACCTCGTGGGTCCACTTCGTCCGAAAAATGCACGACTCCTGCCGCCTCAGAGAGCGAGAATACTGGGAGGCCATCATCACTCGCCAGTCGAAGGAGCCAAAGAGACTATGGACCACTTCCAATGGCCTCCTTGGCCGTCAGAAGGCTGAGTCTGCTCTACTGTTTTCTGCAGATGCGTTTCTGGAACGTTTTTCGGCCAAAATCTCATCCATACGGAGTGCTACTGCGGATTCCTCTCCACCTGCGTTCTCCACTACGGAGTGCCGGCTTTCTGCTCTCCATGAGATTTCAAGCGTCGAGTTGCGTTAACTGATACCCCCCCCGTGCCTAAGACGTGTGAGTTAGATCCTGCGCAAAGTTTCTCGTGTAGGAACTAATTGATGATCTCCTGCCTTTCCTCACGATCCTGTGCAACCGATCGATCAGTGAAGCATGCCTACCTGCTTCTCAGAAACGATCGGTTCTTCTGCCAACCTTGAAGCGAGATGGTCTGGATGTGAACGATCCGGCTAACTATTGACCTATTGCCAATGTAACTTTTCTGTCTAAAATTCTAAAGCGCATTGTTTCTAACCAGCTGATTACATATTTAGATGTGAATGAGCTGATTCCTCAACAGCAGTCTGGTTTCCGAAGGAATCACACCACGGACACCCTTCTGCTCCGGCTTCTGTCTGACTTCTATAGCGCTATGGACCTTGGCCAGGTTACACTCCTAGCTCTTTTCGATGTTAGCTCTGCCTTTGATTCTGTGGACCACTCCATCCTTCTTCAGCGCCTCTCTACTTCCTTTGTATTGGTTGACCAGCCTTTAGAATGGCTTAGATCCTTTCTATCTGAACGCACAAACTGTGTTGTTGGCTCCTCTAGGTCCCTTTTGGTCCCCGCCCCTTTTGGTGTGCCCCAGGGCTCCGTCCTAGGTCCTCTTTTGTATCTTCTCTATACGGCTGATCTCTGTCCTCTGCTGACGTCTCAGGGGCTTCTGCACCAGCTCTTTGCAGATGATGTCCAAGCTTACATCCATTCCTATCCAACAGACTCAGTCGCTACTGTGCGACAGATGTGCCTAACCATAGATGTTCTTTCCTCTTGGATGGCCTCATAGACTTCTCCTAAATCCTTCCAAGACTCAGTTTATTTGGCTAGGTGGCCGTCGGCAACTAGATGGTATTGATTTGCTCCAGCTTACTCGGGTCTTTCCTGATATAACTTTTTCCCTGACGGTTCGTGACCTGGGCCTCGCCCTTGACCAAGAACTTAGTCTTTCACAACATGTGAACTTGATCTGTCGAAGCTGTTACTATCAGCTTCGCCAGCTTCGAGTGGTTTCTCGCTCCCTTTCTCATGACGCACTAGTGGTTCTTGTGCATGCCTTCGTTACTAGTCGAATTGACCACTGTTGCTCGATCCTCGTTGGCCTCCCTCTTGGGGTTCTGGGGCGACTAGATCGAGTTCTGCGCTCAGCTGCTCGGCTTATTGTGCGAATTCCCAAATTCGGCTCTGCTTCTGCCTACATGCGCGATGTGTTACACTGGCTGCCTGTGGCCAACGGATCTCATACCGTATTGCTTCTTTGGTTTCACGCAGCATCCTTGGCTGTGCTCCATCTTACCTGCGCAACCTCTGCCGCCCAGTGTCCGACGTTGTAGCGCGTCGGGCGCTTCGCTATATATAAACTAGTGCTTTCCGTGCCAGGTACATCTATGTTGAATTCAATACTTCCAGCTTCTTGTGATCCTTCACTTTTTCATCTCTGACTTTTAAAACAACTGATTACTTTATCTTTCCGAATACCTAAGCTTGAATTGCTCGATATGAATATCAAATTTATTTGTAAGAAACTCGTTTGCTGCGGAATTTATAATAATAAATTGTACTAACTAAAAAAAATACTAATTCACAACATAAATTACAATTTTTAACACTTTAAACATGTATATGTAGGCCTACCGGAATATTCGCATATGTAGCTTAATGGAGACGAGACAGTTACGACAGTGAAGGCTGATGATTTTTTTCCGAACGTTCAATGACACACCAGTTGCTTCGGAGAATTGTGCGGCTTTGATCTCTGAAAAACGTCAAAAGATTGTGATCAAAACGTGCCGATGGGGGCCTACAATCATTGAGCAATTTCAGCTCGGTGGTTCCAATTGCAGCTCGCATTCGTAATCGTAAGCTCGGAAATTTGTAGAGCGCTACAAAAAAGAAATGCATAGGGCATCAGCTGTTAAGTAAGCGCTTCGTCATGTCAGATGACGAAAGAATTGAGACTAATGTTCTACCTTCTTCTTCTACTCAATGAATAAACTAACCGTTTATTTCAGCGGGAACATGAGACATCAAGAGATAGGTCAGGCACATATGAACTCATCTATAAGATGAATGACCTAAAAGTTCAAATTCATAGCAGACGCTCTGGATTCGTTAAGAAAGTTGCCTATCCGCTTTTCTCATACGTATCTGTCTATTTTCTTCTTTCATTTGAATCCCTAATCAGCAGTGCTGGATTAGACCTACTTGGCCATACTATAAATGGTTTCTTGCGCAATTAACCCTAGGGCTACCAAGCTTTCTTTGTGACATCGGCTACCAAGGGGGGTTGAGACGACCCCCTGGATTTCGTGTTTGGTTTCACATATCATAACTTGTAATACAGCATTGGATTCAGCAATTATTTCTGCACAGAATGGTATATTTAGTTGTACATTATGTGAATGCACCTCGAAATTACATCACTTTTAACAACGGAACCCCCTTAATTAGCGATATTTTATATTATTGCGTACATTTTGTACTTTTTGGATAAACAAAATTAATATAAAATTATGCGTGTTTTGAAACTGATCTATGTATCCAAGATACAAACATACATCCCTACATAATTTATGTATGTTTATATACGTATAAATATACATCATACATATATATCCATACATATACATCGGTTTACGTTGTGATGATGTATTCAGCCATTTTCACACAGACTACGCGTATTATTATTTATTTTGATCACTTCCGGTTTTCAAAGACAAACATGTAAGTATGCAAATGAAGCCCTACATTCCCTCTAAAGAATTGTATATTTGTTTCTCTTCCAGGAAGATAAATGAATAACCTACAGACAAAACACCAAGGGGAGTCCTTCCATTCAGCCATTTTTCATGCATATTACGGGTATTATTATTTATTTTGATCACTTCCGGTTTTCAAAAGACAAACATTTAAGTATGCTAATTAAGCCCTACATTCCCTCTAAAGAATGGTATATTTGTTTCTCTTATAGGAAGAATATTCAATAAGCTACAGTCGAAAAACTAAGGGGGGGGTTGTATCGATCCCCCCAGGTACCTCGGGTATATATGGGTGTAACGTTTGAATGGCGTGGGCTACCACCATGATGTTTACCTCAAAATGTGCGCCAATGATCCTGCTACAGCTACCTAAAATGTCAAAATTATATTCCATATGGAACAAGTTTGCAAAGCAAAAAACCTGGGGGGGTCGTTCCAACCCCCCCTTGGTAGCCCGAGGGTTAACGAAACCGCGTTATGCGATGAGGTAGAATACTTGAACACACCATGCAACTGTTCTCAGAAATCATTATCACTGGGTTTCAGTAATTCTATGCAGATACCTGAAGCTGTATATAGTTCGGACACTGTTTAAGTTCAATTCTATGTTCAAAGCATCTCTCTTTACGCAGTTATTCCGGATTCTGTGCTATAATTATTGCTATTAATTTTTTTATTGGTCAATTGGTGTTGCGGTTGCACAAACATATTTTTCTTAGGAAACAATCAGGCAGACGTTAGTTTGCATGACGCATCCTTGCAGGGAATTACAGTAACGTCGCTTTCTAGAAATCCTCGGAAGATAAAGTGAACCGAACTACATTCTATGAGGTACTGAATTAAAAATATTTCTAGAAATAACGCCGGGAATTCCTACCGTCAGGTATAGTTTTGTGGCCATTAACCCATGACCATTTCCGTCTTTTTTTTGTCGAGGGTTTTCCTGCGTCCGTGATGACCATCTCATTTGCAATCGCGTGTTCGTATGTGAAACGTAAGACATTCCTTTGGTCCTCTTCGCTCTTGATGACAGCCAACGAGGATCCTGGAACATTTCCTTTGCACCAATCGTTGTTGCTTTCGAATGACATGCGCACTGGAAGATGAAAAATGTCGTAAAACAAGTCTTTCCAGATCTTGAATCGTAGCATGATGTGTTATATATTCCACTGGTTGATTTAGCGCACTTCACAAATTATTCTAGTGACAGCCACGAACCTGCATGAACGAAATGGCAGTTGTAAGTTATTATACTTTTTAGGGACATATATGATATAGCCTAGCCTATGTATTGTATTGTGCAATCTAAACATGAGTTCAGTACTATGATACGTGGACGGACAAAATGTCCCCAGACAAATTGTCCCGGACAAAATGTCCCGGACAGAAAGTCCCTAGACAAAAAGTCCCAGGATAAAAAGTCCCAGGACCAAATGTCCCATGACAAAATGTCCCAGGACAAAATGTCCCTGGACAAAATGTCCCTGGACAAAATGTCCCAGGACAAAATGTCCCTGGACAAAATGTCCCTGGACAAAATGTCCCCAGACACAACGTTTCTGGTAAAAGAACAAAAAATTATGTTGTTTTAAAAGTCCCACTGTAGGTAAACGTGTAGTTTAGCGTCGTAAATTATTTTCTGACTTTAAGTGAAAAAATAGCGCCGTAAATTCTTTCAAATAACGTGTCACTGTCCAATTAATACATTAGTATAGTTATAATTGGTTAAACAGAAGGAAATCGATTGAAAAATTATTTTAAATATATATATTCAATATTTCTCATAACGAATGACCGCTCGAAACTTTAGTCGAACGAAAACCCATTCCGGAAGTCAACTTTTGTCAAGTCGTCAATAATATTCATATTCAAGGTCGACACTTGGCGCAAGACGAGTTCCAAATTGTTTCCTTGCAGCATATAAAAATTTATTTAAAACGAAACGCCTGAATAATGCAGTTATTCAAAATATCAATCATTAAGCCCTTTCACGCTGCATCTCCGCCCTAGCCCTTGAAATTCCTCAAATTCCTTTGCACTGGATAGCTGCAATTTGATTTTGTAATCTTGTTGCGTTTGTGTCAACGAGTTTTTTTTTTTTTTTTTGAAATAAAGGAATAGTAGTAGTAGTAGTAGTATCTAAAAAACTGACCTCTGCATTTCTGAATTCCCTTTATTGGGAGGGTCTGTTAGGTACTCCTAAGGATATACAAAATGACAATTAATGATATCTTGCAATCACTCTTCAATCAGTGGTAGCCTTTCAGTTCTATCATCATTGTAATGCCAAAATGCACTGCAGAAATTGCAGTGAGGAAATGCTGAAATTTCACCCTTGACATGAAATACTTAGACCCTAAGTATGTGAAAGCCCTATTGAGAGTTGTTAGGGCTACCAAAAGCGCCAATCACTCATCTCTAATAATCTCTCTTCTCTCGGTGGTAACCTTTAAACTTACCATCATTGCGAAGGCGTAATGCATTGTACAATTGCAAGAAGAAATGCTGTTACTTGTTTCATTAAATAAAATACTTATCGTCTAAGTATGCGAAAGCTTTTTATAGGGACTAAAGAGCACCCTTAGTGCTATCCAAAACTCCAATCACCCATTCCTTCAATCACCACTGTCTCAGTGGTAGCCCTTCAACAATACCACTATTGACAATGCAAGATCCATTGTACAAATGCATTGCAAGATATACTGTTACTAGACCCTTGAAATAAAATACTTAGACCCTAAGTATGTGAAAGCCGAATCTAGGGACCAAAGAGCACCCTTAGTTCTATCCAAAATGCCAATCACCCATCCCTTTCGATCACCATTGTTTAAGTGGTAGCATTTCAAGAAAGCAACTATAGCCAGTGCAAGAGTAATTGTAGAAATGCATTGCAAGATATACTGTTACTTGACTCGTGAAATAAAATATTTAGACCCTAAGTATGTGAAAGCCGTATCTAGGGACTAAAGAGCACCCTTAGTGCTACAGACACTGCCAATCACCCATCCCTTTCAATCATCATTGTTTAAGTGGTAGCATTTCAAGAATACCACTATTTCCAGTGCAAGAGTCATTGTAGAAATGCATTGCAAGATATACTGTTACTTGACTCGTGAAATAAAATACTTAGACCCTAAGTATGTGAAAGCCGTATCTAGGATCTGAAGAGCGCTCTTAGTGCTATCCAAAACGCCAATCACCAACCTCTTTAAATTACCATTGTCTAAGTGGTAGCCCTTCAATGATGTCACTATTTCCAATGCAAGATCCATTGTACAAATGCATTGCAAGATATACCGTTACTAGACCCTTGAAATAAAATACTTAGACCATAAGTATGTGAAAGCCGTATCTAGGGTCTAAAGAGCGCACTTAGTGCTATCCAAAACACCAATCACCAACCTCTTTAAATTACCATTGTCTAAGTGGTAGCCCTTCAAGGATGTCACTATTTCCAATGCAAGATCCATTGTACAAATGCATTGCAAGATAATACCGTTACTAGACCCTTGAAATAAAATACTTAGACCATAAGTATGTGAAAGCCGTATCTAGGGACTAAAGAGCGCACTTAGTGCTATCCAAAACGCCAATCACCCATTCCTTTCAATCACCACTGTGTTGTCCATAAATGTGTTCATAAATTAGATGTTCCACCTATATTTCATGATTATTTCAAAATTAATGCTGATGTTCATTCCCATTATACAAGGAACAGTAATAATACCTTCATTCCTAAGTTTTTCTCTACAAAAGGACTGAGAACAACTCGCTACTGTGGTGCGAAGTGGTGGCATGAACTTCCAAGCCATATTAGAAATATAGCTTCAATTAGACATTTTAAACGTATGCTAAAACTGCACTTGATTAACTCCTTGTGCCTGTAGATGTTACAGGGTATATGAGTTTTGTATTATGAGGTTTCAGTTCAGTGCATTATATAATAATAGGATCGTCACAATAATTGTGGCCTGTTTAAAGGCTTTAAAGCACTCTTAAGTTGTATGTTTTTGCTTCCCAGTGGGTAAAAAAAGATTACTAACAATTGTCATGAAACTGGTTTGTTAGTTGGTACCAGTATTTTGTTGACGTTTTAAAACGTGTATTACGCCAGCATTATTGTTATTATTAGGGTGACCGGCGAGATGAGTCCTATGTGACTTCACCGGTAGCCCACCACTCGGTTTGTAAAATTTGTGTATTGTCATTTTGCTTTATTTTGTGGTGAATAAACTACTTACTTATTTGCAATGGATTTCTACAGTGTATTTTGGCTTTACAACAATGTTTAAGTGAAAGGGTGAGTAAGTAGACACTGTTGATTGAAAAAGGTGGGTGATTGTGGTATTGGTGAGCAGAAAGGTTTCTCTTCAGGTCCTAGAGAGTGCATTCTCATACCTGGACGATAAGTATTTAATGAGAAGGGTTCAGTAACAGCATAATTTGCAATGGATTTCTACAGTGTATTTTGGCTTGATAACAATGTTTCAGGTGAAGGGTGAGCACTTAGACACTGTTGATTGAAAAATGTGGGTGATTGTGATATTGGTGAGCATAAAGGTTTCTCTACCGGCCCTAGAAAGTGCATTCACATATTTAGGGGCTAAGTATTTCATTTCAAGGGTCAAATAACAGTATATCTTGCTATGCATTTGTACAATGGGTTTTGCTTTGGCAATAGTGGTATACTTGAAGGGCAACCACTTAGAGAATGGTGGTTGAAATAGATGGGTGATTGGCGATTTCTATAGCACCATGGGTGCTCCTTTTGTTCCTAGATACGGCTTTCACATACCTCGGGTCTAGATATTTTATTTCATGAGTCAAATAACAGCACATCTTGCAATGAATTTGTACAATGGATTTTGCATTGGAAATAGGGGTACACATGAAGGGCAACCACTTAGAGAATGGTGGTTGAAATAGATGGGTGGTTGACGATTTCTATAGAACCAAGGGTGCTCTTTAGTCCCTAGATACGGCTTTCACGAACATCAGGTCTAAGTATTTTATTTCACGAGTCAAGTAACAGTATATCTTGCAATGCATTTGTGCAATGGATATTGCATTGGAAAAAGTGGTATTCTTGAAATACTACCACTTAGAAAATGGTTACTGAAAGTGATGGGTGATTGGCTGTTTGAATAGCACTAAGGGTGCTCTTCAGTCCCTAGATAAGGCTTTCACATACTTAGGATCTAAGTATTTTATATCAAGAGTCAAGTAACAGTATATATTGCAATGCATTTGAACAATGGATCTTGCACTTGAAATAGTGGTATTCTTGAAATGCTACCACTTAGACAATGGTGATTGAAAGTGATGGGTGATTGGCAATTTGCATAGCAGTAAGGGTGCTCTTTAGTTGCTAGATAAGGCTTTCACACACTTAGGATCTAAGTATTTTAATTCAAGAGTCAAGTAACAGTATATCTTGCAATGCATTTCAACAATGAACCTTGCACTGGAAAAAGTGGAATTCTTTAAATGCTACCACTTACACAATGGTGATTGAAAGTGATAGTTGATTGGCCGTTTGAATAGCACTAAGAGTGCTCTTCAGTCCCTAGATAAGGCTTTCACAATCATACTTAGGATATAAGTATTTTATTTCAAGATTCAGGTAACAGTATATCTTGCAATGCATTTGTGCAATGGATATTGCATTGGAAAAAGTGGTATTCTTGAAATGCTACCACTTAGATAATGGTGATTGAAAGTGGTGGGTGATTGGCTGTTTGTATAGCACTAATGGTGCTATTTAGTCCCAAGAAACGGCTTTCACATACTTAGGGTCTAAGTATTTTATTTCAAGGGTCAAGTAACAGTATATCTTTCAATGCATTCGTACAATGGATCTTGCACTGGAAATAGTAGTATTCTTAAAGACCTGCCACTTCGACTATGGTGATTAAAAGAGATGGGTGATTGGCAGTTTCTATTGCACTAAGGGTGCTCTTTAGTCCCTAGATACGGCTTTCACATACTTAGAGTCTATGTATTCTATTTCACGGGTCAAGTAACAGTGTTTCTTGCAATGCATTTGTACAATGGATTTTGCTTTGACAATAATGGTTAGTTTCAATGGCTAATTCTTAGACAATTAATGGTTATTTAAAGAGATGGTTTGATTGGCGTTTTGGATATCATGCATGGTGGTCTTTATGCCCTAGAACGGGCTTTCGCATACTTAGACGATAAGTATTTTATTTTCATGGGACAAGTTACAGCATTCCTTCTTGCAATTTGTGCAATGCATTACAGCTTCGCAATGATGGTAGGTTTAAAGATTACCACCGAGAGCAGAGTGATTATTAGAGATAAGTGATTGACGCTTTTGATAGCCATATTAAATCTCAATAGGGCTTTCACATACTTAGGGTCTAGGTATTTCATTTCAAGGGTCAAATTTCAGCATTTCCTCACTGTATTTTCTGCAGGGCATTTTGGCATTACAATGATGATAGAACTGAAAGGCTACCACTGATTGAAAAGTGGTTGCAAGATATCATTGTCATTTTGGATAGCCTTAGGAGTGCCTAACAGACCCTCCCAAGAAAGGGAATTCAGAAATGCAGAGGTCAGTTTTTTAGATGAAGGGCCAAATAGCAGCTTTTATTGCTATCCAGTGCAAAGGAATTTGAGGAATTTCAAGTGCTAGGGCGGAGATGCAGCGTGAAAGGGCTTAATGATTTATATTTGGAATATCTGCATTATTCAGGCGTTTCGTTTTTAATAAATTTTTATATGCTGCAAGGAAACGATTTGGAACTCGTCTTGCGCCAAGAGCCGACCTTGAATTCATATGAATAATTATCACTGACGACTTGACAAAAGTTGACGCACACAGACTTCCGGAATGGGTTGTCGACTTGTCTGTCGCTCAATTAAACTTTCGAGCGGCCATTATTTTGCTATGAGAAATATTGAATATTTAAGATAATTTTTCAATCGATTTCCTTCTGTTTAAGCACTTATAACTATTCTAATGCATTAATTGGGAAGTGGCACGTTATTTGAAATAATTTACGGCGCTATTTCTTTCACTTTAAGTCAGAAAATAATTTACGACGCCAAACTACACGTTTACCCGGATCTCGAACTCGGTACCTCTCGCTCTCTATGCCAGTGTGTTATCCAATGGATAGCACCATGAAGTTGAATATCAATATTACTGAACACTTGACGCACTCGCACCTGCACCTTCGGGCAATAGTGGTTGGTCTCGAGCGGCGATTATAAATTTGGCTATTAGAGAAATGTTTCACAATTAAGTGAACTTTATACTACATTTTTCTTTTTAATAAATTCTAAGTATACTAGTACATCAATTGGGCAATGGCTGGTTATTGTTTTTTATTTGGAACGCGAAAGCGGTGTATTAAAACACATAAATAATAAGCCACGTGAAAGCGGTGAATTTTATATTCACGAAAGAGATCGACTAATTTTCATTAAAGTTTCGAATTTTTAGTGAACCTTTTGTCGTGAACCTGTTGTCGTGAACCTTTTGTCGTGAACCTGTTGTCGTGAACCTTTTGTCGTGAACCTTTTGTCGTGAACCTATTGTCGTGAACCTTTTGTCGTGAACCTTGTGTCGTGAACCTTTTGGCAGAGAACCATTTGTCGTGAACCTTTTGTCTGTGAACCATTTGTCGTGGATCCATCCGCTAGATGGCACCGCTGAAGAATGGCCGGTTTGACTCGGGGGCCCGTTTTAGACCAAGTTCCCCTACTTACTTTTTATATTATCTTTTATAACATTCATTGTTTTCCTTTATTACTATTTTCATTATTAAATTTCAACATTTATTTAATCGGAATTTTATTAAATTAAAACATTTTTATAGAAATAATTACAAAGTGAATTGTTATACTGACAATTAGGCCTACTCTTTTTGCGGAAATAATTGCCGTTAGCCTAACCTACAATGGGACTTTTAAAACAATTTTTTTTGTTTTTTACCAGAAACCGTGTCTGGGGACATTTTGTCTGGGGACATTTTGTCTGGGGACATTTTATCCAGGGACATTTTGTCCAGGGACATTTTATCCTGGGACATTTTGTCCTTGGGACTTTTTATCCTGGGACTTTTTGTCTAGGGACTTTCTGTCCGGGACATTTTGTCCGGGACAATTTGTCTGGGGACATTTAGTCCTAGTACCCTATGATACGATGAGCGTCGGATGCTTGATGTAAGAACTCGTCGCGTGAAAATATTATATGCATTTACCTTCAAAAAAGCCTACAAATAGCGACCACAACATATTTGGATCTTCCTAGGCTAAACGAAGCTAAACAATGAACAGACGAGGACACTTGTCAGAACTTCGCATATATATATATATATATATATTATATATATATACATAATTCCGGTCCTGATTCATCGTCTGTGCATTGAATGTGACTAGAATCCAAAGATATCCGTTTCAAAATAACACGCAGCACTGTTTCAGCAGATAGGGCCTATGCTTATCTGCCCACTGGCCGTATATGATGCGATAAACAATGCGATATCTAATATTGCATTTCCGAGTTTACGTAGTGGTTTCCGCTTCCTATGCTGCCTATGCAGTCCAGTAAAATCGACCACTTTTTAGACACGACTATAATTATATTCGGATAAATTTCAACGATTCGTAGTCTGATAAATCTCAACGCTAAGCCTTGTGTCTTAGCTATTATACATTAAAAATGTTAATGGGCCTCTATAATAGTATTTAGGCACTCATGACGTTTGTAATGCATTTATGTATTGTATTTGTATTGCAGTCTAGTGCAGCGTAACTTACTATTTATACTGATTCCAAAAGGCGCGATATAAATTCCAAGTCACAGTGCATTAGATTGCAATACAAAACACAGTCAGCGATGATTTCATCTAAAGTGAAGGATTGCCAGGTCGTCGCGAAAAGCGCGAGTTGGGTTACTTTTCAATGCGCTCGCGACTGAAAATTTCTTCCTCGCGACATCGCGCTATTTGGGCTACTTTTGAATTGTCTCGCGGTCGCAACGGCGACATTTGGCATTCTCATAAATTGCCCGCATTACGCTACTAGGTCACTGTTACTAGTTAGCCTACTATTCGGACTAGTCTATGGTAAGCACGAAGCAGTCTGCCATACAAATTTTTACTTCAATGGTTTCATCACGTGCCTTGTCGAGACCAAAAAAGTATGTATATGAGGTACCGAGCAAACATTTATTAATGTTTTCATTTAGCTGCTGAGCTCGCGACTTTTGGGCTACTTTTTGACGCGATTTCGCAACCAGGCACTTCCGAAATCTGGCAACCCTGCTAAAGTGAAGCTCTACTACTCACAAGTGATAGACCCTCGGGTGTATAGCGTTTAATGATTTATTATAAGTGTCGACAAATGAAATGAAAGGAATGTCATATCTTGTACATAGGAAGACCGTCTAGCAAAATTCCGTATACGGCTTTGTGTCGAACGTATGAAGCCCATAATGGAAAATATGTCAAAACTTAACGTCTCACAACTCTGTATAAGTTTTCCCACAGATAGAACATAATTATGAAGCCCGTATGACAACATTCCAATAGGCTATGTCCTGCACAAGTCCTACATGATCATATGGGTCATATAATGCTCAGCATCCTTGACTGATGTTTGCATATAACATAGTGGCACTTGATAAATGCATAGTAATTTCTTTCGCACTATTTTATGTATTAAATGTGTGATGCCTGTGTGTTATAATCGAGTGAGTGTGTATGTCTCTGGAAGAGCGTGTATGTGCCTGTTGCTGTCTATCTATCGATCTGCCTGCCTGTCTGTTTATAATTAGGCCCATATTCATCCATTTACTTGCCATCTGTCTGTATGTCTGTCTATAGCCTAATTGCATGCGTTCTTTTGACTGTCCCTCCAAACGTTCTTGTATCCGTCCAGTTGTCTGTCTGTCTGTCCGTCCATGTATTTGAATATTTATCTGTTCATCTGTCTATAGTTTATCGATGATCGGTTCTTTAGTATGTCCTCGTAGTAATCCATTTGTCTCTCTGTCTGTCTCTATGTAAGTCTGGTATTATTATAGGCGACCGGTGCGATGTTTCATGAGTGACTTCGCCGGTTGTCTGCCACTAAATCTGAATTTGTGCAGTTAGCCTATGCTCATTTACTTTAACGAATGTGGAAAATAAATTACTTACACCAACACTGCAACAACTTCACTGGCTTCACATCCGCGTCTCTATCATCTTCAAATTCTTCCTCATCGTATCATATCCAGTCTGGAACCTCATACATGGCATCCATGGAACACAACGCCTATTGCGATAAACGAGGGGGAAATGTCTACCCTTGGGTGGTGCCAGTACGAAGGCTGGAATCAACGAGAAGGGCAACGCAAATGATTCTCGTCATGACACAGCGTCGTAAGACGATAATTATCTACAATAATAGAAATAAGTCAATGAGAGGTACACGCAATGTCCTATTTCAGTCAGAAGGCGTCGATAATAATGAACAATAGAGTGCTCGTCTTAGACACATTTAACACGCATACTTCCGATGCTATAAATTTGAGAAACGAATTTAATTTAGACGAATATAATGAGCTGTATTATGCCAAAACCTAATCTTTGTCGGCGGCAACGGCCTATGTAGTCATAAGCTGCCGTTAAACTGTGGACACACAATTTAGACGATCTCATAACAGCTCTTTTGTAGGCTAAGGATGATGTAAACGGCCCTCGGGGACCACAAAATGGTGATAAACAGCGGAAAAGTTGACTAACATCGGGTGGTTCTAGTCCGAAGCCTTGAACACGGAGGAGGGCGACGCTGGTTATTTACGTTGTGACATATCGTCGATAATCTACGTGTACATGAAAGAAAATCTCGGGCACTGCCGTATATCTGGTAGTGCCAGTCTGAAACATCGATAAAAAAAGAAGAAGAAGAAGAAAAAGGATAAAGGAGGACGAAGCTAACTATCTCTCTTATGGCGCAGCGTAGTTAATTAAACAGGAGCTACAGCTACGGTTATAAATAATATTAATATTTATATCAAATTGGAAGATAAGCTAAAAGTCGGTGTATTTGGATTTGGCAACCACAAAGTGTCGCTGAATAATCGATAATACAATGCGCGTCACTGTCGTCACAGACACCTTTGAAATGATTTTTTCAAACGCAATAAATTCACGAAATTATACGCTGCTCGAGTTGGTCGTAGGCTACTCTGTCAGTGCAAGTTCCAAGCCTAGATGAAGGAGGAGGGCGACGCTAATGATCTTTGTTATCATACAGTGTCGTTATTCTGGTTTGTTGCTGGTTTTAGTTTTTCTATGCTCTCTTATTATCTTACATACTCTAACATGGTCTGGGCCTCGACATATTCTACAAGGCTAGCGAGATTAAAATAAGTTACAAAGAAGAGCCATGCGAGTAGTTGCTGGCACGCGGCACTCTATGCCTGCCGATGCAATATTTAAATTGTACCGTGTCCTTAGACTATTTATTGAACAGATTAGAATTTTTCAAACTAGCGAATTTATGTTTAAATATTTTCATAATCAATTACCAAGGGTCTTCAACAACTATTTCACTACTACGTCTATCTTAAACCCCTACCCTGTACGTTCTGCTGCAAATGTTAGAGTAGCTTTTGCTAGGACTAATTCTCGGATGTTTTCTATAAAATGCGTCGGCCCCCGCACATGGAATGACATACCTCTCACCATACGTAATTTAACTAATATCTCTCTGTTCAAGACTAGACTACGGTCTCATCTTATTACCTAGACAGTGCTCATTAAATTTATTAGTCTTAGTTAACTAGTTAAGAATTGCTATGTTATATCTCATACTTCTGTTTCAATTGTTCTGCCAAAACTTTGCCTTTGTTACAGGTGGCCCATTAGCGGGACCTAGGTCCTTTAGGGTCGTATTCCTTTTGATCCCCTTGTTGTTTGTCTGTTTTTTTCTCTTTTGTACTTTATACTTTTATACTTGGGTTCAATAAAATTTATGGTTATGGTTATGGTTATTATGATCTGTGTTGACCATTGTTAACCAATGTGCTGCTCCGAGTCAGTTTGTTGCGCTTCATGATTCTTCGTCAATTCAAACGGTTTGTTTGACTTCCAGGTCTAACCAGAGAGGGTTCGAGGGCGAGACAGAGACAGACAGCGTGGCAGAGAAACACAGAGAGACTGAGACAGACAAAACAGAGACAGCCAGAGACCAACGGAGGAGGACTCTAGCTAAATGGTTCGATTTCGCTCGAAGGGTAAGGTATACGTAAACGCGTCTTGGCGGCAAAAAAATGGCGATAAACAACGGAATAACTGCCTAATATTTTGGTGATGTCAGTCCAAATCCTTGATAATGGAGGAGGGCGACGCCTTTCATATACGCTTGGAACATTGTCTTTAAACTACGTATACAATTCAAAAAAATCTCAGCGACTGCCGTAGGCCTATATTCGGGTGGAGCCAATCTATTATCCAGGATGAAACGGATAAACACAACTCGTGCATTAAGTTCGATGTTAACGGCAACGACAAAATGGAGATAAACAACAGAAAAACTGTCTACCATGGGGTAGTGTCAGTCCAAAGATCGGAATAAGGAGGGGGCGTAAATACTACCAATCCAATCCCGTAAATATATATATATAAGTGTGAAATTGGATCACGCAAAACTATAATGATCCTTTTTATAGAAAATGTTATGGAACTTTAAAAAAATATATAGTTTCTCATATAAAACAACTGGTCTCCACTGAAGGTTAACAGTGAAACGATTATAAATCAGTTATCGGTTTTGATCATGCAACCCTTGATCCAAAAAGAAAATAATTAAGTGTCACATGCCAGTGGATTAAGCAGTGTCATTCTCCTTGGATGCTTTCTGGCGTAGGCATTGACAATGTCATCAATGTCTAACTTGATGTCCTTGTGGACAAACAATAAAACGAGTGCATTAAATCTGTCCTCGTTCATTGTACTTCGGAAACACGACTTCACAAATCGCAGACTAGAATTTGCTCGTTCAACACTGCAAGCCGTGACAGAAGTGAGCAGCAAAATGTGAATTATTGTGGTAATATTTGGATACATAATACCCCTGGGAATTTGCCCCTCCCCTTTCGGCGGCAATGGCTGCCCCCAACTAAAAATAATATAGTCGATGCCAATAATATTTATCATACGATAATTAACATAGTAATGATAGAAATTAATACACTAGTATTTGTATAAAAATAGATTCAATAAGCAAGGGATGGATCATGCGCCTCATCCATGGACCGCACGCCACTGAGCGTTAAGAGAATGATTATTATGAGTAGGCCTAGTTCTATATCCTTGATTTGCTTTTGTCCATAATATCGGCAGCTGAACGCTTTCGGCGGCTAGAATCAGTACGACGAATTTCAAAATTATAATCATATGCCATATTTTGAGATTTAGGCCTAAGATAGGCCTATGTCTTACCAACGGCAGTCGGCTTATTCGCGAATGATAAAACTGCTTGTTTAAGCCGTTTTGACGGCGGACCACTCGACATATTTTTAAATTGACCAATATCTATTTACGTAAATTTTGTCTGTACATGAACTTTGTGAATGACGTAACGGCAAAAGTCATTGGTCACGTGGGCAACGTCTGCTAGCAACTCAGGTAAGTAGGTAAGAGAGCTCCGGTAAGAGAGCTCCATTCTGCCGGTCCAGCTACTTCAAACATCCTATTCCCAAATTGCAGTTATATTAGTTTTAGGTCAGTTTAGTTTGAGAACATTTGCTGCAGGTTTAGGGGGGGCGTACGCCGGCTCCGCCCCCTCTAAATCCGCGCCTGGTGTTGAAGAGGAATACTGAAACTGATCGGCTGCGGTATCTTGCATCTGGTTTACGTTGAATTGAGCGCGCACATTTCGCCGACCTTCATCTCAGCGACCTCAATTCGCCGCCGCGAAACAGAGCGCCGACACAATTCGGCGCCATCAAACACAGCGACTACACAATTCGCCGCCATTCATTTCGCCGCTGCTTCAGTACTAAATACCGTGCGTAAACAACACTAGAACTTCAAAGCAAAATCAAAGCAAAATTGTTTCGGCATCGTCGTCACGGAGCCGAAACAACAATCCATTAGTTCCAATAGTTATACCATACTCACCGATTTCTACACACCTTATAAGAGAATGGAAAAAGATTAGGGGTCTGCGGGTATACCCGTTCCCGCGGGTTTAACCGTACCCGACCCGTCCCCGCGGGTCGGGTACGGGTCGTGTAGACATTTTAGGGATCGGGTCGGGTACGGGTAGGAGCATTACGGGTACGGGTATACCCGGTTTTACCCGTACTAAACTGCTTTTGGGGTTACATGTAATGGCGAGTCAAAGACTTACACTAGCTGGCGGTACATAACGTCACATCTGTACCTTTTTATAATCGGCAGTGGAAATTTGAAAGTTCCACAAACATATGTTTATATCTGAGTTTTTCTGGCATCAAATATGTCATAGATAGCTGAATCAGGTGTTACTATAATCTACTTATGTTGCACCGATATTGGTAAATCGTTCCATTTTGGGCCATTAATCTGAAAAGCCATATCCTCCGAACATTAAGAAATTCAGTTGGGCAGCACGATTATCCACGAAACAGGTTCAATGTCATCATCGTCATACTTATTATGATTATGATTATGATTATTGTTATTGTTATTATTGTTATTAGACGTCTCTGGCCTGTATGCCAGGCTGCCTGACCCAAAAAATCAGGCACGTCTTAGGGTGTCCGCCCCGCATGCAGAGGACGTGGCTGCTGGCCCTCCCCGTCACAAGCTGCGGGCTTAGGCTGGACGACGAATCGGTCAGGGTGGCGGCGGGCCTTCGGTTGGGGGTCCCGCTTTGCGAACCACATGGGTGCCCCTGCGGAGCCCCGGTGTTGACGGATGGTCATCATGGGCTCTACTGCGCACTGGGCCCGGGTCGCTTGCCCCGACATGCCTCTTTGAACGATCTGGTCTTTCGGGGCTTGGTCCGTGCAGGTTATCCATCCACAAAGGAGCCGGCGGGCCTCGTGAGAACAGACGGCAGGAGACCGGATGGTCTCACCCTCATCCCTTGGCGCGCCGGGCGATGCCTCATCTGGGATGCGACCGTAACAGACACTTTGGCCGCTTCCTACCTGCCTGTCATATCCCAAACAGCCGGCGCGGCGGCCGAGAAGGCGTCGGACCGCAAACTAGACAAATACAACCAACTGTCCACGTATTTCTTTGTCCTTTTGGCTTTCGAAACATTGGGTCCAATCAACAATGAAGGTTTGACCTTCCTTTCGGACCTGGGACAAAAGCTAGGCACCGTAACTGGAGTTCCACGGGAAACATCTTTTTTGTTCCAACGTATCTCAATGACGATACAACGTTATAATGCAGTGGCCTTTGGGGACACTTTCGCCGGCCAAGAGTTAGATGAGTAGGTCCTTTCCAGACAATTTTCTACAATAGATAATGTTGAAGTCCCTGAGGGATCCTGTATACTTCGGGGCATAAAATAATAATAATAATAATAATAATAATAATAATAATAATAATAATAATAATAATAATAATAATAATAATAATAATAATAATAATAATAATAGTAATAATAGGTCACCTGCACGCTGATGACGTTCAGGCCTACCTGCACTGCCTTGCTGCTAACGCCACTGCTGCTGTTCGAGCAATGAGCCTGGCTTTGGGCACCCTGGAGACCTGGCTGTCAACGAACTGCCTGCGCCTCAACCTGTACGCGACTGCAGACACCCGCCTCTGCAATGACGTTATGAACTACCCATCGCATGTTCTACACGGACTGCTGCCCCAGATAAAACAGACCCCCATACCTACTGCGCCCAAGAGCCCACAATAGGGTAATACCACAAGCAGACACTCTGGCACGTAAAACATTTATATTGCGGATGATTTACGCATGCGTTTAATGCCGATGATAGATAGCACACAAAAACTTTTATGACATGTTAGGTTAGCCCAACACATGTGATTCTCTTGTAAACCAAAATGCGGTTAGCAATTGGTACAATAAAAGATATACTTACTTCCTTACATCAAAAACCCAATTTATCTGGCTGGGCACTCGGCAGCAGCTTGTGAAGCTAGACCTATCCACCATTGCTTCAGACTTCCCTCAATTTGTCTTTGCCTCTGTTGTCCGAGACCTTGGAGTTACACTAGACCAAGAGTTAACCTTTGCTCCTCATATAAACCTCCTCTGCCGTGATTATTACTATCAGTTACGCCAGTTCCACACTGTTGCTCGCTCACTTTCTTTGAACTCCACCGCTACACTCATCCACTCTTTTATCACAGTCCGACTTGATTACTGTTGCTCACTCTATGTTGGCCTCCCTGCTGGTCGGTTGGGGTGCCTGAACCGGGTCCTGCGCTCTGCCGCACGCCTTTGCGGACGTATTCCCAAATTTGGCCACGTCTCAGGTTATATGCTGGATGTGCTTCATTGGCTCCCTCTACTGCAGCGGATCTCGTATCGGATCATCGCTTTGGTCTGGTGGTCCTTGCTGGGCCTAGCCCCTGCCTATCTACGCGACCTCTGCTGCCCTACCTTGGGTGCTCCGGGTCGTCGCTCTCTCCGCTCTACTGAGCGGGGCGTGCTCATCGTCCCTTTTACCCGCACAGCTACTAAGCAGAATCGGGCCTTCTCAGTGGTTGGCCCCTCCCTCTGGAACGGGCTTCCTTTGATGCTGCGCTTGCATCCCAGAATCCACTCTGAATCTTTCTATTCTTGCCTCAAAACTGTCCTTTTCAGCCGTGTTGTGGTCGAGAGCGCTTCTGAGTAGTAACCTTGAAGGGGCGCTATATAAAACTTCGTAATGAACAAATGAACGAATGAATGAATGAATGAATGAATGAATGAATAATAATAATAATAATAATAATAATAATAATAATAATAATAATAATAATAATAATAATAATAATAATAATAATAATAATAATAATAATAATAATAATAATAATAATAATAATAATAATAATAATAATTACCTGATCACCGACATCGGGAGACTTTTAGCTTTTGTGTCAGGAGACCAACGCGAAGCCACATACTTGTTCCAACGTATATCTCTAGCCATACAGCGCTTTAACGCTGTTGCAATCTGCGGTACCTTCGCCAGCCTTTTGCCCGAGCCCGAAGAGTTCTAACCGTTCCAGACTTTTATCATTTTAATTAATCTTGAAGTCCCTGAGGGATCATGTCTACCTTAAAAAAATAATAATAATAATAATAATAATAATAATAATAATAATAATAATAATAATAATAATAATAATAATAATAATAATAATAATAATAATAATAATAATCTATATGATGGCAATGATGATGATACTATTTATCAGCATTACAGCTCAACGGAGTAAAATGCTGCTGAAAATGTAGAAGTGCTGCCACCGCTTGCCTCTCATCTCAACACCGACATCAAATGTTAACCCGTTTTGGACCAAAACTTTATTAAGAACATTTTTTATGAACTGTGATAATTATTGGGGCCTTGATGGCAATGTTTGAACGTATGTATTATGTTTTTTGACATTTCTCAAATAACATATGCAAATTTGCATATGTTCGTTTTACGAACATTGGGCTAATAGGCTACTAACAAGATGTGAAATATTGAACATGTATGATATTACATTGTAACACAATAACGTAATAAAAATGGATAATTGATGTTAAAACCGTCTGAAATATAATGTTTTCAGCATCAACCTATTGGTATATCAGAAAGAAATGACTAAGATTTGTACCCAGTGGCATCGAAATTGTAAAAATTCTCACTGTTCATGTGTTTGACACTATAGATGGTAGGCTGCTGGAATATGAAAAGCTGTGAAACACTTCTGATGAACAGTGGCGGCGCCATGGGGGCTAGGGGGTGCTTAGCCCCTCCCCCCTAACTGCGGCTCAGCCCCCCAAAAGTGGGAAATCACTGCAAATCACAACGAGGAGGGGACAAAAGGAAGGTTTTTCGAGCTTTAGCCCCCAAACCTGAAATCCTGGCGCCGCCACTGCTGATGAAGGCGTTTGTTGCACTTCACGCACATGTGCAGTGTGTTTTTGCTACAGCCATCCACAGTTTGCAACGGTCCTCAGTCTTGCCTTTCTCCAGATTGTGGCCGTCACCGTCATAGCGTATGTCGGGTACGCACACACACCAACACGCACGCACACACACACACACACACACACATACACACACACACACACACACACACAGACACACACACACAGACACACACAAACGCACTCACACGCACACCCACATATTATATATATTTATATGATTTGGTTGATACATGTAAATCAAGATCAGAAATATGCATAGGCCTATGCAGATCAACGTTGACTTGACTTGACCCCAGCAGTACCATATTGGACCAATGTTCGTAAAACGAACATGACCCAGATATGCAAAATTTACGACTCCATTTATTACAGTATAATTATGCAAATGACATGTGCTTTGTGCTAAATATGTGCACTTGTCAAATGCCCATTAGCTCGTGCGATATCACACATCAACCGAAAATTACAAATTTTCAAACAAAAGACGGTGAACATACCTGGATTTGAGGTATTTAGCATAAGACAAAAACAGTTCAAAACTTTCAAAACAAATTTTTTGGCGATTTATCCGACAAATCAAACCTTTCGCTGACATAAGAGCACATGAAAAGAAAACTAAAGTGATGACCTCAACCAATTTGAGGTCATCAAAAAATGTGTTCGTAAAACGAACATTGGTCCAAAACGGGTTAAGTTGGATTTAACACATTTGTTTGCCATATATTGACGGTTTGTAAAAAAAATCGAAAATCGAAAAAATATAGAAATAGAAGTCTCTGAAATATTAATTTAAATCAATGACTTCAATTGCACGAATCCAATCTACTTGGTTGGTTTACTCAAAGGGATGCCAGTACATTAGGCCTATGTATAGTCAGAGGTTTTTAGATTTTTCCAGTCACATTTTAGTTTTAGATTTTATTTACCTGGGTTTGTAATTGTTTTATTTGATTAAAGGTTACCTATCAACGCTAATGCCTGTGATTTTTTCGATAGCTGAAAGTAATCCCAGGTTGTCTTCTGAAGGAGATTGTCTGAGATGTGACTGATGAAGGTGGTTGTTACAACTTGATATCCATGGTGACAGCTAGAATTTAGAACACTTCTTCTGATAATGATTACGACAATTATTATGATGTCTACTTCTATGATGATGATAACGGCGACGATGATGAAGTTGATATAATAATGATGACGATAATGGTGATTTTTCGACGAGATAAATTCTTTTATTTTAGATGACGGACCATGCGGTAAAATCGATGGAAGAAAAGGCTTCTATGTTTATCGTTAGCACATGCCAATTACTTCCAAAATCGTCTTCTACTGTTTCTGATTGCATGCATGACTTAGTCATGTCACAGTTTCCTGCACTAGAACAGTATACGATTTCGTGTGGCAGCATTAGGGAGTTTTTTATTCTACCGCTGAACACATGCATCGGAGACAAAGATGTGCTAGTATGCCAAACTGACCAGCTGGCCTTCACTGGCGACTTCCCTGTGTTGCCAAGTGATATGCAGCTGGAGAATATACCCACTCAAAGTTTCGCATCAACCCGTAGACACCGACAAACCAGTTTGCATTATCTGTTGACCTAATACAAGTAATTTTGATCTGAAATCCCTCTAAGATGAAGGATGGTACGACGCCGAAAGAAGCGCACGCAGTACACGATGACACCTACCGCCCGTTCATTCCAATGTTCACAGTGGAAATCAATGTATCCAAATGTTATTATAATAATAATATCTTCTAAGGTCTGTACTGGCCGAAGCCATGAGTGCAGCGCATTTCTGAGTTATTCAAAAGACGGTTTATTAAGTGGCTTCATGCATAAAATAATACTCACATACATACATACATACATACATACATACCTACATACATACATACATACATATTGTTGCGGGTTCCCCTAGCTATAACGAAGCTCAAGACTCGAGTCTATTTTCAGAGGTATAATTCTCAACAAAACAAATCAAAACGATACATTACCCAACCGTAGAACGACGGTGGAAGAAGGGTTCGCTCTCGAGACGATAAACGCCCAACAAACAAGTCTGCAACCCAGCAACGGGCTGACGAACATCACAAACTTAAGCAACCTTAAGTAGACTCAGAAATGGCACAAGCCACGAACTAGCTTGACTACCGTGCACCCCAGGAAGATCTCGGACAAGACAACTAGCAACAAGGCTGTGTTATCGGAGACTCCCTCACCGCCCCTTTTCCTACCTCCTTATATAGGTAATTTCTCTCACTAGAGGACTTTCCCTCGGCTAAGGAAACTACCCAAGTGTAACCAATGCCCATCCCAGGACTGGTTACGCCAAATGACCCTAACAATATATACATACATACATACATACATACATACATACATACACATACATACATACATACATACATACATACATACATACATACATACATACATACATACATACATACATACATACATACATACATACATACAACCATGCATACATACTTAACTACGTACATACATACATACATACAACCATGCATACATACTTAACTACGTACATATATACATGCATGATACATACATAGTATTTAATTAAGTGTTTTCTAACATACATACTCACGTATACACCTACGTATATATATATATATATGTAGCGAAGAAGTGTGAGAAATCAGGTAGGTAGAGTCTAGATCAGGCATAGCTGCACTGCCTGGTGTCTGATGCCGCTCTCACAGCCATGGCCATGAGATGGACGCTGGATTTATTGGGGCTTGCATGTCGTCGAACCGCCTATTACTATTATATTCGTTGTTTGGTTCAAAATCAGATAGACACACCGCCATCCGTTACATTGCATATATATAGAGTCTTGAGAGCTATCGCCAAACCAGTCAAGGCAATGTCGTTGGATAGAGCATCAGAAACAAAAAAAAATGGAGCGACAAAGGGTAAAGAGAGGTTATACCGTATCTGAAGCGTATTACTTTTGACAAAATAATAACTGTATGTAGTTAGAAAGTACATGTAACTTAGATTGCGTTAAAAATGAATTTCCATATAGGACACGTGAAATGAAATGCCTTTCGTCTTTAGTGGGCAACACGAAATTATGGAGGCGCGGTCGCAAGTGGTAATGATGCTCTACAACAGAAGGGAAGAGTCCTCTGAGAACGTGAATGTCGCTGCGTGTGACAGCCGCCAAGAGCCGAGCATAGGCTTGTCTCGCCATTTCTTCGAGCAGTTGGTGAATCATCTTGCAGGTACCCAGTCCGTCGAACTCCTGCCAGAAGACGCTCGATCCTGACCTGGTCTGTAGCGGTGGTAAAGCCCCACCAGGCCGGAGCAGCGTACATCATTCTAGCTCCAGTTGTAGCTCTAATCACTTCATATAGGGCTTCCGGCGGTAGTCCATGTGATCGTAGGGTTCGCAGAGCGTGAAGGGACCCAGCGAGGAGGACAGTATCTGATCTACATGTGGGGTAACGCGAAGATCGGGGCGTAGGGAGTGACTCCGAGTATGTTCATAGGTGACACCCTGCACAGTCCCTCCATTGGCTCAGGGTCAAGCACATATCCACGACGGGTGATAATCACTTCTCTGGACTTATCAGAGTTTAGTCGGAGATTGTTTTGTTTTGCCCAACACTTTACAGATAAAAGATCATACACAATCGGGCATACAACGTAAAACAGCGTAATAATACATCGAAGTATCAATTGGTAATTAAAGATGTTAATTAAATGAAAATTTAAGTACAACTCTGACGTAATAGGCCATTCTGTTGACAAAGCATATATTGAGGAATCCAAACTGGGTCCGATTGCCACTTTGTAAAGCGTGTCTCGCGATATGGTTGGAAAGGAAGCAGGTTCCGGTGTTGTACAATATTGGTGTAGGTGCACTCGGTCGTCTTATTTGGCGATTGCCAGAGATGACCACGACGCCAGAATAGTCAGTTTCTGTATAGTAACACTGGATCCAATCTTCTATGTAACCCGGCTCTGAATCCGAGAATTGTTATTAGCAAGTTGATCTTTGTACGAACGCACCGATTCAGAGCTGGTCAAAGGGTATACGGGCTTAACGTTTGTAAGATTATAATGTCTAACTTTTCAATTAGTCGTTCATAGGCATCAAAGCGCCATGTAACGACAAAAAATGTTGAAGAAAAGTCTCCATAACACATCCAATATGACACCCATTCAAAGCTGACCCAAAGGAACGCAGGCTTATCTGTGTAAGAAATGTCATACTCTTCAATTGGTCGTTGATAGGCATCAAAGCGCGATTTAAACAACCAAAAATGTCGAAGAAAAAGTGTAATCGAAGATAAATAACGGCCACAAATATGCGACTGACTGCAGGCACAGGTCGACACATGGATGAGGTGATGGATGGATAGTTACTGTGGTTTAGGAAGTGATCACATTATTAATAATAGTTTTAACCAAGTTGGAAGTAACTTATAAATTTCATATTTCATTTTCACATAAACGGATCATGGTTCTATGCCTATTATGCCATTGAATATGTGGGATGGTTCGAGGCTGAACTAGTCGCGCAGTAGGTCGCACCGGCTAAAAGAGGAAAATTCGACATATCCGTCAGACAAAAACATGGAATAAAAAAGCGGTTATATGCGGAAACGTGATGGTAAGGTACTCAATTAAAGGAGCGTGAAAATCTGGAGACAATAGACAGAAAAAAGCTCAGAAAATCGTAGGAAATCTCAGGACTTGCAGAGAGAAATGGGATGGGCTCTATAATTCAGGCACGGGCTAAGGCATAGCGAATCGTCTGGACTGTGTGATTCGGCTCTACGCTAATTATACGCTAACTATACGACTGTACAACGTAGCGGTATCATAATACTCTCAACTTCGTAAACATATGAAGGTATAACGTAGTGTACATCACAACATTGTCAACTCCGCTCACCAAAGCCAATCGCAGTCAACATGTCGAGGAAGCCTACGAGGGTCGAGGAACTAGTCGAGCTCCTTACAGACGAGAAGGCAACGGAGATTATTGTGCAAAGGCTGGAGAAATCGGAATCCATGACATCGGCGTTTGAAGAAATGATAGAAAGGAAAATCGACAAAATCTTTGACAAACTGCTGGCTAAAATCGAACCCATAATTGACCTAAAAGTTAGTGAGCTTCTGCAAAGAAGTTTGACTAACTTCTCAGTGGAACATAACCAAATTCTGGAGGAAAATGTACAATTACACAACAGGGTATCGTACTTAGAAACTGAAACCCGGCAGACAAACTTGGTACTCCATGGAGTGGAGGAGATACAGGATGCAACGGGTTGATTCAGCGGAAAAAGAAGCAATCGAGGCTACCCTCAAACTCTGCAATCAAGTCTCCATCTCATGGACCTCGGGAGGACTGGTTTTCGTTCAGCTGACGGATACCCAGGGATGCAAACCAACCAAACTTGCCACATTACAGGACGTCCAGATGCTAATGCAACCGGCCAGGGCTCCCTAGCAAGAAAAATCTCTGCCTAGATCACTACGTGGTTACAAGGAAAAAGACTATTTCGCCTAGATCACTACGTGGTTACAAGGAGACTACTTCGCACGAACGTTCACTCTTTGCCTAGCTGAGGGATACGAGACGACTGACACACTGCTACTTCCACTCCTACTCGTCAGCGACTTACATCCACTCCCATTATCGACCTCTGAAACCCTGGAAGTCTGGCCTGCGCCCGCTTTTCTCTATGACCACATCCCTTGGATCTCCGTCGAAACGTTTTAACCACAGAGCTCTTCTCCACTGCTTGACTACTCAATTATCTTATTTGCGTTAACGTTGCAGGTACTTTCCACTTCATTACTAGTTAAAGTTGAGAATTCCTCGCTTGTTTTAGCCAATATTGAGGCTTTTCTGTTCTTCTATCTGTTCTTTTGGCCAAAGTTGAGGCCTTCGTTTCTTTCTTTTTTCTCTTTTTCTTCTCTGTTCTGTTTTTGTCCTATATTGTTACACTTCGTCTTATATAAGTGTTTATATAAATGTAACTCATATACGGATGTGATGGACGGGTTGTTTAGCTCTATCTCTTGATATGGCAGGTGTGGCCGTATTGCCTAGGATAGTACTCTGTCTGGTGCACCGTATACTCCGGGGAGTGACGATCCCGCCCAACTAACCTGGCTCGGCAGAAAATTAAGAGATAGGCATGAAACAAGAAAACGGATAACCAACCTTGATATAAGACCACCACTAAAGGACTCGCCCGAGTTAGAGCTTGGACCTGTCTCACGGACCTCTTCCGTAGATTCGCTGGACGAGGAATTTAATGACTTGGAGCTTGAAATGAATTCTTTACAGGGACCTGAACTAGAAGTTATTTCTCCAACCCCCGAATGTGATAAGATAGATGATAGGGATAACATTGACCCGGACCTAAACCTATTTAGAACCAACTCGTGGTCAAGTAATTATGTTTCACCGGAAAATTACCAAAGGAGTCAATTAAAAGACCTAAGCCCTAATACTTTGACTGTCTTGCACATTAACTGTAGAAGCCTATTGCATAAGACAACAGAGATACAAGAGTTGCTCGAGAAAACCCGACCAACAATAGCCGCATTAACCGAAACGTGGTTGGATGATAATCTATCGGACTGTATTCAAATACCGGGATACAATTTTATAGGTAAGGCAAGAGAGAAGGGAAGGGGAGGAGGGATTGCATTTCTAATTGAAAATAACTGTAACTATGTAATTTATGGTCCTGACGACAAAGAGGAAAAAATGAGACCTTTGAAAGCCTCCTGATTAAGGTTGAGCTGAAAACTGTAACACAATAATTGGAGTAATTTATAGACCGCCAGGCTCCGGCCTGACAGAATTTCAAAAAGAGTTTGATCTCCTAAATTCTAAATTTGAAGGAAAGAACAAAGAAATAATTCTTCTTGGGGACTTTAATATAGACCTGTTAAAAGTCAATGATCATAAAGATACTAATACATTTTACAATAACCTAATAGCCCAGCACTACCTTCCTGCTATTACTAAGCCCACACGGATCACGACAAGTACCCACTCATTAATAGACAATATCTTTTGCACAAACTGGGCTAAGCTATTGTCCGCCTCAATCATTATTTCAGACATATCGGACCACTTACCCATAGTAGCGCAATTCTCAAATGAAAAACATAGTTTCAAGGACTTGGCATATAATGAACGGAGGGAGATATCCGAAAAGGGTATAGAAAAATTTGCTAACAGCCTTGAAGCAACATGCTGGGAACAAGTCATCCAGTATGCACGAACAGGAGCAGTTAATGAGGCATATGAATCATTCTCTGCGATATATAAGGAGGCGTACCTTGAAGCGTTTCCCCTAAGGAATAGGACTGGTCCTGGGAAGAGTAAATGCAAGAAAGCTTGGATGACGCCGGGACTACTAAAATCCTGCAGAAAAAAATCTTTTATATCTTAAATATCTAAAAAATCCAAATATAGAAAATAAAAATAAATTTACGAAATACAGAAACAAATTCAAATCCCTCAGGAAAGTTGCAGAGAAGACCTATTACACGGCAGAATTTCTTAAGTGTCATAACGACTTAAAAACCACTTGGAAACTGATCCGATCAGCGCTGCAGTTAGAAAATAACACTACTACAAGGATAAGTGCTATAAAAATCGATGGTACTAGAATTGAGGACCCAGGCATAATAGCAAACAAGTTTAATGAGTATTTCATAAATTTACCTAGGGATTTAGCGAATAAAGTGCCTCCTACCTCGAAATCATTCCAGGAATACTTACCACAGACAGAGTTAACTTCCATGGGAATCATTCCAACATCCCCGGAGGAATTATTAGGAATAGGCATGAACTTAAAAAGTCCCACGCTAAAGGATTGGATGATATTGACCCATATATAGGACTGAGACACCTTCACTTAATCGCTCGACCTCTTGCAGAAATTATAAACAGCTCGTTACTACATGGAATTGTACCAGAGTTATTAAAGATAGCAAAAGTGGTGCCCATTCTTAAAAAAGGGAATAAGGAACTTATAGTGAACTATAGACCCATATCAATTCTGCCATTTTATGCTAAATTTCTCGAAAAGATTATGTATGATAGACTAAGTTGCTTCATACGTAAGAAAAATATAATACACCCATCTCAGCATGGATTTCAAGCGGGTCACTCCACATTTATGGCACTTTTAGAGATGGAGGAAATGGTTTCGAAGGCGATTGACAGTAATGAATACTCTATCGGAGTGTTCCTAGACCTAGCCAAGGCCTTCGACACCGTCAATCATAGAATCTTGCTAAAAAAACTAAGTCACTATGGAATTAGGGGGACCCAGTTAAACTGGTTTAAAAGTTATCTAGAAGGTCGAACCCAATGTGTTGTATGTAATGGCTTTATTTCTGATATTGGGTACATTACGTCTGGTGTCCCCCAGGGCTCTAACCTGGGGCCACTTCTTTTCTTAATATACATCAATGATCTGGCCTCGGTATCACTAGACCTATATTTCATATTGTTTGCAGACGATACGAACCTAGTTTACTCTAATGCATCTCCGGAGGCACTGATGGAAATTGTTAATCAAGACTTAACTAAAATAAATAATTGGTTTAATGCAAATAAGCTGACTCTTAACACTGATAAAACGAACTTCATAATCTTTAAGTCCCACAGGAAAATTAAGCCAGTAAGTTGGGAATTGGTCCTAAATGGCAGTCCTATCGAGCAAGTAGACTCTACAAAATTCTTGGGAGTAATCATAGACCAACACTTAACATGGAAGGCTCACATTGATCATATAGCCTTAAAAATAGCTAAAAACATAGGTATACTGAAAAGAATAGCTTACTTGATTCCCGAAGATATAAAGAAATCCCTCTATTATACGTTAATATATCCCTACTTGAGTTACTGCAATTTCATCTGGGCATCAAACTATCCGTCAAGATTGCACAAGTTGATAATTCTACAAAATAAAGCAATTAAAATAGTTGCGGGGGTAGAGGCAAGAGCAAGCACTTATCCGATTTTTACGACACTAAAATTGTTAAATATTAATCAAATAAGAAGCCATCAAATAGCAGACCTCTTCCATCGCTTTGAAAATGGAGTTTTACCAATGTCTTTCGCAAATTACTTCTCAAAGACCTCGGATACGCATAACTATAACACTAGAGGAGCATCATGTTATAGGCCCATTAAAACTCGTACAAATCTCAGATCGTTTAGTATTAAATCAACGGGGCCGCAGGTCTGGAATTCAATTCCGCCTCACATACAGAAAGAGAAAAATAGGCATCACTTTAAACAACTAATGAAAGAGTACCTATTAAGCACATGAGGAATCTACGGGGGATGGTCATTGACGGGGAAGGACACTATCGAACCGGGGGTTGGGGTGGGGAGAGTCACTCGGCACGGAGCGGGAATACGCATCAACTCTCCCATGTAATATGATTAGGTGGAGAGACTACTAGTTAAGCTAGACTAGGTTAATTAAGGAGATTAATATAAAATAACACATAATGTTAGAAGAACCATCAAAGGACCTTTTTGCCAGACACTGTTGGGTATCCCCGACTAGCGGGACCTTCGGTCCCTTCGGGGACACCATTTGCCTCAACTGACACCGCTCTCGATGTATGAGCATATTATGTTAACTTTTTTGTTTATGATGCATTGTTTGTTAAACTCTGATGTTCAGTTGCTGCAGTTGATGCAATAAAGTTATTGATTGATTGATTGATTGATTGATTGAATATTGGAAATTGGGTTTCGCACTTATTGCTTGCAGGTACAACTCAATTCAACCGGTAGATGGTACAACGCCGATTATGCCACCTTTTCTCTTGATTCGGAAGACAACAAATTCGCCCTTCGCCTCTCAGGATTCAGTGGAAATGCCGGCGATTCGCTAACCAGCACTTCCCTGTCGTCATATAGGAATCTCAACGGAATGAGCTTCTCAACCTGGGATGCCGATAACGACAGATTTTCAAATGGCAACTGCGCCCAGTCTTTCGAAGGAGGATGGTGGTTCAATAACTGTCGTTTTGCCTGTCTTACGTGCCTATACAATGATGCATTTTATTGGTATACCTTGAGGCAGTCTTGTCTTCGGATGGTGATGGCCGACTTCGTGCAGCGCGGATGATGATGAAAAGCACATGAACAAAGCTGAAGAATCAGAGACTCGTTGTAATGGATTTTATCATGCATTAAGACGTTTTAATTTTTTAAGGATTCTCATAGTTTGTATTTGCATACAATGTAACGCTCTGTGAAAGTGAATTTCATGTTCTCTAAGAAACATTTCCGCACTTTTGTTTCATTCTGATTTTATCTTAAGCAGAAATTATACAGACTCGCTTTTTCTGATATGCTGTATTTAGGCAATTTTCGTCAATCCCACTTCTATTTAAAGGCGAGTGAAGAAAAACCATACTAATAATTCCACAAGTCAACAAGGTTTCGGCAACATGAACTATGTTGGCTGCCTTTTACTCATTTTGTGGCTGCTGATTTCAGATCTGGGCTGTAAAAATGGCCATCACATCACATTTTATTGCTATAGGTCATTTTGAGTAAAATAACTGTAATTTTATATCGATTTTTTAATTGCTCATAATTATTATAGAAAGTTTTTATAACATGAACTGTGTTGGATGCCTTCCATTAATTCTTGGCTGCTGATTTCAGATCTGGCTTGTAAAAAATTTCATCATGTCACATTTTTATGTTAAAGGTCATTTTTAGTTTTTTGGTTATAGGACTTATGATATAGGCCTAGCTGTTAAGAATACAACAACATAAAAGGAAGATATGAACAGCTGGCAGGTGTAACTGTGCAAAAGAGTAGGTAATCTTTTTTCATGTTTTTCATTATTATTATTGAAAATGTGTATATGTCAACTTTAAAATAGTTGGTAAACATGATGTCTGTAAATCAAATTATGAAAAAAATGCAATTTCATGAGAACAAGCAAAATGATTGTAACTCTTTGGATATCCATATTTTTTATTCTTAACAGCTATTTCATAAGGCCTGTAACCAAAAAACGGTACGTGCTGCAGGATTTTAATGGCCTTATTTGGATTCAGCACCCCCAAAATTAGTAGCCTATAAAAACAGCCATTCGACCAATGTTACGAAAATAAGTTTTAATTTGTTGACAAGTGAATTATAATAATTATTAGCATTTAAACGGTTACTAGTGTTAATAAATGTGATAATAACACGTTAAAAAGAGAAAGTATGTAACCGTGAATGGTATCCGAACGATTGGTCATAGGACGATTGGTCATAGGACGATTGGTCATACGGACGATTGGTCATATGCCGCTAATAAACCGACATAATTCGTTGTAGTCGTTAGTTATGGACATTTTTAGTTTTAAGCTTTTAGGCCCTATGACCAATCGTCCTATGACCAATCGTCCTAGAACCTGAATCAAAAAACTGGGGTAGCTACAGTAGAGAAGGTCTCCACTGGTAATCTCCCATCATCACGTAGAGACCGACAGAGAAATGCTTATTAACTGTTGACCTATATTCATAGACCTTGACCTGGAACGATCCGAAGATGAAGAATAATACGACACCGAATAAAGCGCTCGCAGTACTCGATAGCACCCATCTACCGTTCATTCCAATGTTCACAGTTGAAAGCAACGCATCCAAATGTCCATATCCTATTTGCTATTATGATTGGATCCTCTAAGGTCCGAGTCATTTGTAGACGAACATCTCTCCGAGTAAAAGAACGACGGTAGTTGTCCGAACGGACTGATGTATAGGTGACTTGTTTAATGGTTTAATTTCGGTTTCGAATGATGCCTTATACATTAGGCATCAGCGCAATAGAAGATTACTCATGTTCTGTATTAATAATAAATGGGCGACGAAGCACATGGTCTAATCGTATATGATTAGTTTTCATCATAGTGGCGCTATACAAATTATTAACTGCAGTCAGGGGCGTCCATCCTATGGGGGGAATGAAGCAGAGATCTTCATAGTAGCCTTTTCAGGGGGGAAAGAATTTTTTTCACTACTCATTTTTTTAATTTCATAAATTAATAGATGGCCTTTTGATTTTCGAAAATCATTGTGGTGTTCTCCGACCGAGCTGACGATTAGTCTTCAATTTCATTATTTTGGCCTATCGTTATATAGTCTTTGGTAGTACGATGACGTCACACTGTGTATGAGACTTGAGTTATAATGCGGTGCTATGAATTTGCAATTTGATTTTACTAGATAAGTAATCATTGTAATCATGCCCAGAGACAATGTTTTACTAAAGTATAAATGTTGCGAGCCGTTGTGCGGCATGCTTATCCGTAGTGACAAATGGCGCATACATTGTACTACACACCACAAGTGGAAGACTACATCAAGGTATGTATAACTTTGAACATTGTAAAGTCTGTTACCGCCGACAGAGTAGCAGTGGCGCAACAACCATATAAAGAGGGTGAATAAAGTCCAGAGGCCCCGAAGTCCCAAGGGCCCAAGTTTTCTAACTAAAGAAATTAATGTCTTTTTTTTCAATTTTTTTAGTTCAGACTGCACTGCAGAGTCGAGCTATATCCTGTATATGACGGATGCTTCATGATACATGATTATATCATACACAGGTCCTCAGACATATAGGTAACCGGATTATGATGTGTCGGATTATGTGACTCACACTATTGAAGCAAACACTCAGTTGTATAAAAAAAGATACGTTAACTTGGGTGCGCGCCAATAGACCCAGCCTGTGCTAGGCATGATTCTCTCTTTCACGTTTACAACCACTGCATTCCCCAAACGGTAGATAACTCATCTCGAGCGCTAAGAAATATGCCTGAAATAATATCTGCCTTGTTCTCACTCACTCTCTGTCTGTCTGTCTGTCTGCCTGTCTCTCTGTCTCTGTCGGCTGTCGCAATTCAGTGTCCCTCTGCAAGCCATGTGGCCTGTAGCCTACACACCATAAGCCTACATAACTCCAGTCTCCAGTCTTCATGTTACTCGACGTTATATATAAGTAGCCTAGTCCTTCATGTTCACAATACAGCCATTCGTTTACTTTTAAATATAATACCTAAAGACCTAAACGAAAATTATCAAAACAGCGAAGACCATGATAGGAATGTACAGTTCTGGCAGTTAGAAAAGTCAAGAGATGGAGGCTGCTTTTGTCAGTAGACCTACACCTACCATCAATTCTTTAAGATGCAAATCTCAAGTCCCGATTCTTCCTGTAGCTGCAGCTGTTACGGATGTAGCTAGTCTACGCACTCTGCTGCTTTGGAGAAGCACCTATTGTAATTTTAGTACTTATGTTATAATACTGTCTGGCCGTTCTGGCCGTACGCCTCTGTCTGTGTAATGCATAATGTTGCTTGATTAATTACTTCAACGTTAAAGAATTCAGCCTTAAAATTATACTTCAAATTTCGATAATAAAGATTTTCTCTTTTGTCGACAGTCGATGGGGCTGTCGTCGTGGGGGGGAATTCTGATAAAAAGAGGGGGGAATGCTTCATAGGCGTAAGGGGGATGGACGCCCCTGACTGCAGTTACAATATACGTCTACAATTAAAGATAATGAACGAAATCTAAACATAGTTATGGAGCCATCGTTCGTTCTCTTGTTTCTTCCATTGCCTTTACGTAATGTTGCACTTGGCACATTACAACAAAACATTTTTCAAACTTCTTAAATTAAAAAGCATTTCTTTACATCAATCATATACATGTAGCTATGTGTACGTAGATTTTGTGGGGTATTAAAGGCGCAATATTAAGTATCTTGATACTTGCATGCATACATACTTACATAGGCCCCACAAAAGGGCCTACATACATACATAATACGTACATACGTACATACATAACCAAAACCATAACCATAACCAACATTTTTTATTGCTTCAAGTATCTTTCAACATCACAATATACGTTCTTCTCTTGTTTCTTCCATTGCATTTACGTAATGTTGCACTTGGCTAATTACAAGAAAAAATTTTCCAAACTTCTTAAATTAAAAAGCAATATTGAGTATCTTAATGCTTGCATGCATACATAGGCCCCAGAAGAAAAGGGCCCACATACATGCATAATACATACATACATACGTACATACATACTTGCATTCAATTCAATTTTATTGTTCCCAACATAAAATAACATAACAAACATAAACGATTGATCACAACTCTATCATGACTAAAAGATACATCAAATTTAAGTAGTGAAGGAGGTAAATGATCAAAATAGAATATATGTATGAATGTATGCATGTATGAGCACTTGTTATAGCGCCCCTTCAAGATTTCTACTCCCGACTACAGCGCGGACACTGAATCGGAGTTTCACGCCGAAGTGCATGAGCAATTGCGAATGAAGGACTTGCACAGGGTCCTTACGCGCCGGTTTTAGGTGAATTCGAACCTGCAACCCTCCGGCTGCAAGGCACCGAACATACCCATACACCACCGCGCCCCACCAAGTGAAATGCTGATTGCAAGACGGCGAATTGTGTTGCCACCCGATCGGATCAGCAATGTGGAGAGAGTAACATCAATGCGAATCTTGGGCGTAACCCTCCAGGACAATCTTCGAACAACATAACATGTTTCCGATCTGCTGAGGGGATGCTCAAGATCGCTCTACGCATTACGTATATTAAGGGCCCATGGACTGTCCTCTGAGGCTCTGCAAGAGGTCGCTCGAGCCACATCAGTCGCGAGGCTCCTCTACTCTGCCCCAGCCTGGTTGGGGTTCACATTAGGCGAAGACAGAGCTAGAATGGAACGAATGTTGAACCGGATGCGGCGACTTGGATTCCTTCCGGCGACGTCACCCAATGTGGAGGAATTAGCGGCTGGAGCCGATGCTAGGCTCCTAAGTAATGTGATACGAAATAACAATCACGTTCTGAGGAGCCTCTTTCCACCTCTCGCCAAAACTCGCTACAACCTGCGTCCTAGACTGCATCCATTTGTGCTACCAGAAAAGGATGTTAAGACATAGGCTAATCTGACATTGTATGACTAAAAACACTACACTCGTTATAAACTTTTCTATTAGGCTAATATTATGTATCAGATAGCGATGTGTCTACCTGTTTCATACCAATAAACGAATATATTATATATACAACTTTATCCCTAGAGTCCTCTTTGCCCGTAAGAGTTCTGTTAACTCTTTTCATTTATTATTTTATTTGTCTGGTTTATGCTTCGACATGTAACTGGGTGCGGTGTGCCACCCATGTTTGTCTCTTTTTCAAATAAACGAATATACATTATAGAGGTATACATAAATTACAAAAACTAACGTAAGTAAGATGATGTGGGAGCAACAGGCACCCAAAGGGACAACAAGTCCGGCAAAAGAGGGGCATAAATAGCACTGAAGAAAAATTACAAGATGACGGAGTAGTAGTAGTAGTAGTAGTAGTAGTAGTAGTAGTAGTAGTAGTAGTAGTAGTAGTAGTAGTAGTAGTAGTAGTAGTAGTAGTAGTAGTAGTAGTAGTAGTAGTAGTAGTAGTAGTAGTAGTAGTAGTAGTAGTAGTAGTAGTAGTAGTAGTAGTAGTAGTAGTAGTAGTAGTAGTAGTAGTAGTAGTAGTAGTAGTAGTAGTAGTAGTAGTAGTAGTAGTAGTAGTAGTAGTAGTAGTAGTAGTAGTAGTAGTAGTAGTGTATTGTATTGTATTGTATTGTATTGTATTGTATTGTATTGTATTGTATTGTATTGTATTGTATTGTATCTATCAATTTATATAGCGCCTCTCGCAGTGCACACCAATCAGAGGCGCTCCCAGTGCGAAAGACCCAGAGAATAGAAAGAGGTCTTCAGACAACGAAAAGAGGCACTTGGCCCACCAGTTAATAAACAGGAACGTGTCAAAGGAGGATGCAGGTTCCATAGTGAAGGGCCAATGAAGGCTAAAGCTCGCGTTTTAGCCATAGCAGTTCTCGCTCGCGGTACAAAGAGATCATGCCGGTAGTAGTAGTAGTAGTAGTAGTAGTAGTAGTAGTAGTAGTAGTAGTAGTAGTAGTAGTAGTAGTAGTAGTAGTAGTTGTTGTTGTTGTAGTAGTAGTAGTAGTAGTAGTAGTAGTAGTAGTAGTAGTAGTAGTAGTAGTAGTAGTAGTAGTAGTAGTAGTAGTAGTAGTAGTAGTAGTAGTAGTAGTAGTAGTAGTAGTAGTAGTAGTAGTAGTAGTAGTAGTAGTAGTAGTAGTAGTAGTAGCATTATTATTATTATTTTTTTTTTTGCCCCGGTATACATGATCCCTCAGGGACTTAATATTAATTAAGAACAATAAAATTCGTGGAAGACGTTCGTCAGGACTTGGCAAAAATCAAGGAGCTTGAATCTACTCTGGGAATCTCACTGAATCGATCCAAATGTGAGTACTACACAGAGACTGATTTGAATCACTCAGAATTTGAGGAATTCAGAAGGAGGAAAAGAGAAGAACTAATTCAATTTACAAGAGTCATATTATTATTTTTATTATTATTATTATAGAAAGTCGCTAGACATGCCTATGACATACCGTGAAATACGTGTAATTTCTTTTTTGTCCCAATGTCTACAAAACAAGACAAATGAAAACTAAGCAATCCTCGTAAACGATAATTGCCTAGGTTAATATTCCTGAATAGAAAATTGTGTTTAGCCGATGTATCATCGCCATTTAAATCTTACCACTGTTACAGTAGCAATTCTTCACTATTATAGACTTTGCTGACCCTCGTAAATTGAAACTTTTGTTTTGCATATCTCGCGAGCGAACTCGATTTGTATAAAACTCCATTTATGGCTATCATCAATCTTCAACGTAACGTTGTTTGCATCAAGATTTTAGCCAAAGCAACCCACCAATATCTTTGTCACCCTTGGATTTTATCTTGCCCCTCATCACTGCTAAAGCGGTTTGGCATAACTGAGTATTTAGGCCTAGTTGTTGATCGTCGCTCGCTCAATGATTTTGCGTCACTGGAAATTAACAGATCAATTTTCCAAGGGCTTCGCTTTTACTTTCGATTTCAAATCTTTACTTGCAAGACTAACCAATTCAATAAAATTTATCGATCACATTTTAGGATCAATCGACAACAGAAGATATCAATTGCAAGTGTTCTCAACCATCGTAAAAGCCTGAATTGATTTGTAATTGGCCTCTTGCGTTTAACTATATCGTCATAATAATTATAATTGGCTAACCTATGACGGCCCCACCCATGGCATCGGAGCAACGCTGCATTTGCAAAATTCGATCGCAACTAGTTTTAACTCTAAAAATCACAGTAGAATATGTGAGCGATAATCAGCGATTAAATCATTAGACAATAGTTATTACATAAGTAGGCCTACAAACAGATGAACGTTGTCTTACACTGTGTCCTCTCCTAAAGAAGCTTTTCTTGACGTGAAGAATCGTCATGCAAATGACAGCGTGACCCAATTTTACGGTTGAGTGGATCGGTGGCTATTTTTGCTTTGACTGGTATCCTGCGCTCTGCATACTTACTGATAGACTTCAGCAGAGACCTCTTCACAGCTTAGCTCAATTTAATAGAGAGAATAAAGAGAATGGCAGATAATTATACTCTTCTGAAGATTGATGACTCTGATGAGTTGCAAATTTTGCACGTTATGACCTGTCGTAATCGTAATCGTAAACTCTATCGTCGTAATGCGATACTCTAAAGCTAAGCTCAGGGCATCAGCTTATTCACGAGCGCTTATTCGTGATGTCGTATGCAATGACTTAAAATAGTAAATGACTTGTCCAGTGTTGCATAATTCAATGAGTAATTATTAACATTGGTTTCCTGTCCATCTTGAAGAGCCTGATAGTAGGTTGCGTGGTATTTTCTTGTTATTTTTAACACTTTAACGACGAGTGTGTAACAAAAAGGACACCAATGGACTAAGGCTTGTACATCATCTGCAAAGAGACGACCACAAATAGCCAAAGATTTGTGTGAAATTGTTTATAAAACATTGAACTCTGGTCTCTATAATTTTATATGACGCGAAACCCTCGCAATTTAGTGCGCTTCTTAGACACCTTTAATACGCCAACTATCGATCTTATAAACTTCCGTTGCTCGCAATTTAGTGTTGCTAAGCTGTTAGACAACCTTTAATAGGGCTTTACGCCAACTGGTCAAAGGAGGAGGGCGATGCGGTCTTGTTGCCAAACAGCTTCCGTTAAACTGAAATACACACAATAATAAGATCTAATCGCTAGTATCGGCGGCAACGGCCTCGCAACCCCAACAAGAAAACAATAAATTGAAACCAGTTCATACCACTTTATCAGAAACCTTTTGGGTCCAAATCCGCCACTGCTCGTAATCTGGCAGTGTCAGTCCCAAGCCTGGATAAAGCAGGAGGGCGACGCCAATCATCTCTGTTATGATACAGTATCGTTAAACAGCAACTAACTAACCAACCTTTGGGGCCTGTCGAAGTTTTATGGCCATGTTGGAAATGTATGAACCTCCGTTATACCATAGTGTGCGGTATGAACCTATGGTGTTATGGTTAGAGTGCTGGACTGTCAGCCGAAAGGTCGGGGGTTCAAACCCCAGTCATGGCTGAATTTATTTTCGAAATGTCCGCTCCATGGATCCCTCTGGCCAACGCATCAATAGTTAGTACATTCTAAGTGGGAAGATCAAGATAGCTAATTCGTCTTATAACCCCTAAGCGTTATTGTTAACATTGGTTTCCTGTCCAGCAGAGGATTTGTGTTAAATTAGTAGCTTATAAAAAACATTGAGCCGTGGTCGCTAGATGTCGTTAAATACTTAGACAACTGTAATGCGCCTTTGATCACCCTTGTTAATTAGTCATTCGCATTCTATGGCTAGGCATCTGACGCTTTTCATAGATTGAATGTTAGGTGAGGTCGACGCCAACCGCCATCAGATGGACAACCGTCATCGTTCACCTAAACAATGGATAATACTTCGTTTTACCTTGTCAGAAACCCAGTTGGGCTCCCTTGGTTAAGAGAGAAGCGACAATTATGTAGAGAGACAATAACAGTGGGAGGGAGAGTGAACGGCAGATGGATAAAGAAACAGATAGAGACGCAGAGACAGAGAGAGGGGTAGAGAACGAGAAAGTGAGACTAATGAAGACAAACGTACATATAGACACACGCCGACAGACCGACCGACAGACACAGTAATGCGAATGTAGCAATGTACAGACACACAAACATGTCAGACATACAGACATACCCGCACACATACAGATGGACAGGCATTATCGACAGACGAATGCAATAGTTCGACTGAATATAGAGCCTTGTGATAACGAGAAGAGACCTCTTACGGCGCCAGTGAAACACGAGAGACCGATCAGGCAACGGTGCAGATAACAAGGGCGCTATATTGTATTGTATTGTATTGTATTGTATTTGAACACTTGTTATAGCGCCCCTTCCAGATTCCTATTCAGAGGCGCTCCCGACTACTGCGCGGACGCTGAATCGGAGTTTCACGCCGAAGCGCATGAGCAATTGCGAGTGAAGGACTTGCCCAGGGTCCCTCTCGTTATATGAGGCGACATATTCTTACATTTATCTAGCGCCTCTCTACATCTCCGGCGCACTCGCTGCTTGAAACAGCGCGCCATTATCGAGTGTAACGCGTGAGGGTTTAACACACAGATGGTGGCGCCAGGCTCGATTGGGGGAGGTGAAGATGGAAGGGATAAATGACCGATTTGAACTTCTGCTGTGCATTCTTTTGCTACTGATGATATTTCTATTCCTTTGGACTTTTGAAATTGCTGGAGTTACTGCAGATAGCGTCAAATTGAGGCTCACAGTACTATTCATAATACATTGAACTGTGGTCGCTAGATGTCGTTAAACTCTTTAGAATGCAATGCTCTCCTTAGACACCTTCAATACACTTTCAATCTGTGTTATAAATTCGTCCGTCGCGTGCTATCGCTAGATTGGAGATTCCAATACAGATTATTGTGCATCAGTCACTAAGATTGAATGTAAGGTTCAGCGAAAACAATGGATAAGACTTCATTCTACGTTGTCAGTAACCCATTTAGGTGCCATAGTTTTTATGGGCATGCTGAAAGGGTATGTATGTATGTATGTATATGGCCATTTATATAGCGCCTTACAAGAAACTCACGAAGGCGCTAAACGTGACTACCCAACAGATCTAAACAGATGCGAGTTAAGAATTTTCGAAAATGTTTCCTGAGCTGCATGCTGTGCAATGTTAGGAATTGTTAATTGTTCAGTGTGAAAGTCCAATACATCAAAAGGCACGGTGCCCCCGTATCGATGTACGGGAGCGTGGGACCATCAAGTCCCCACGAGCGTAAGGATCGACGACCTGGTTGGCTGGAGACGGGAACACACCGTGATGTACTCTGGGGCTGCACCGATCATTGATGTTCGTCCCATGAGGATGATCTTTAAAGTTATCCTGTCCTCAACCGGGAGCCAATGCAACGTGTCTCGCATATAGATGGAAATAGGCGAGAATTTAGGCAGCTTTGCGCCGACTCTGGCGGCGCAGTTGAGAACTGATTGAAGCTACGACAGCTTGAAGATACGACATCCTGTACTTTGGCAAACCCGCAAGGGCCAGGCGCGTCAGCACAAAGGACTGGACAAGAGTCATAGCGGCGTCAAATGTTAATGGAAAATAGATTTCGCCGTATGACTTTAATCTGGCGTAGTTGGCGTAGTTGATAAAAGCAAGAATTGCAGAGGGAGTTGACATGTTCCTCCATAGACAAGTCTTCATACAGAAGCACTCCAAGCCTCCGAGGTCCCAGACAAAGCGTTGTACTTTCCAGTTAGGAAATGCCGCTTCAATCGACTCACTGTCAATCCTTGAACGTGCCTTTTCCGTGCCCAGCTAAATGAATTCAGTTTTATTCAGTTCAGTCTCAACCGGTTGGAAGACATCCAGGTCTGCACTTCCTCGACAATTGCCTGGATTTTTGACACACACGCCAGTGCAGTACAGTTGGGCGGCATCGGCATATTGGTGAACTCGGGCTCCAAGAGCACATAATGATCTTTGTAAAATCAGCTGTATATAGCACGTATAGCAGTGGCCCAAGGACTGAACCCTGCGGGACGTCGAATGTTACAGGCGCCCATGCCTGTCCGAGACAATGGCCACCATCATTTGACTTCCACTCAGGAAAGAGAGACCGTTGAACTTCTCACAAACGAACCTCCAGATTTCATACCCCTTGCACTCTGGCCTCCAAATAGCCCAGACCTTAATCCGGTGGACTATAAAATCTGGTCTGTGATGCAAGAAAAGGTTTACAAGACAAAGGTTCGCGATGTCGGAGACCTGCGTCAGCGCATAATACAGGCATGGGACGAATTTGATTAAGCTGTAATCGATTCAGCAATTAGTCTTTGTGCGTGTCTTTGTGCAACTGATCCATTGAAACTCCATTGAAACTCCGACAACTCCAAACGAGTTGCGTAATCTGGTCAACAGGCTGCTGTGATCTACAGTGTCGAATGCTGCGCTCACATCTAGGAGTGCGAGCAGCGTGACATGTCCAGCATCGATGGCATCGCATACATCAGATATGAGTCTCAGAAGCACGGTTTCTGTCGAATGGCCTTTTCTGAAATCAGATTGTAGCCTTGGAATGAGGTTGCACGATTTCAAATACTGCAGCAATTGACGTACCACTAGCTTCTCGATAACCTTGGAAATAAATAATTATTATTATTTCTATGCTCAATGACTTAAAGGTCACTATGCTTGCCGCATGAAGCGCCTCGGATAATATGGAGCGGCGCTAAATAAATGACCTAAATAAATAAATAATGAACCCTTTCGTC